>JARKHS020027336.1:0-22500 GCA_030143305.2 Amblyomma americanum | reverse complement strand
TTTTCTTCACATAGTTTTTTTTTTCGTTCGTCGCTCAGTGGCTTCTCGAGTCGCGCGCAGTTGCACAACTCCGTCTCCTTCTCGGACGGCGCCGATTCCGCACGGAAACGCTCCGTTTCGAGAGCTGTTCTCAGCGCTGTAGGCCGCTTGAACTTAAAGCCCCTTTATATTGAAAATAGCGCATTTCTGTGAACTTTGCCGCCGCGCCGCGAACTCTCGCACATCCTCCTCGCCCGACTCTCTGAACGATGATTGGTCCGCCTGTCCGTTGCCCAGGCAACGCGCGGGAAAGGATCGTTTTCTTGTGTTTTCTTATTTCGTCGGCGCCATGTGCAGGCCGCCTGCCTCTGCTGCGAGTCCAGCTCCCCGCGTTATGTCCGATTACGGTGTATTTCAGTGCACAGCTCAACCTTAGACTTCAATCAACCAAAGGACACTGCAGGCTGGCTTTAGGAAGCGCTGGTCGACGATAGACCGTACTCTGATTATATAATCAATCAGGAGATAGAAAAGTGCCAAAATTATAAGCAACCCCTGTATACATTATAGCCTTCATTGATTTCGAGAAAGCATTTGACTCAGTCTAAACCTCAGCAATCATGCAAACATTGCGTAATCAGGGTGCAGAAGATGCCTATGTCAAGGATATGGAAAACTTCTATAACGGTTGTACAGCGACCGTAGTCCACCTAAGGGAAAGTGATAAAATACCAAGCAGGAAGGGTGTCAGGAAGGCAGATACGATATATCCACTGCTATTCATTATGTGCTTACAGAAGGTATTCAAAGAACTGGATTGGGAAGAGCTGGGAATAAAAGTTAACGGAGAATACCGTAGTAGTCTGCGATTCGCTGGCGACATTGCCTTGCTAGGTAACTCGGGGGCGGAATAGCAGAGCATGATTGAGGACCGAGACTGGCAAAACAGAACGGCGGGCCTAAAAATAATGCTCAACGGTCTCGGAAGGGAACAACAGCTTACGATAGGTAACGAAGCATTAGAAGTGGTAAGGTAATGCATCTGTTTAGGGCACGTAGTGACCGCAGATCCCGACCACGAGAGTCAAATAACTATGAGAATACGAGCGCTGTTCATTGCATATGGCATGTGCTATATGGTCATGAATAGCAATTTACCAGAATCCCTCACGAGGAAAGTATATAACAGCTGTATCTTACCGGTACACACCTATGGGGCAGAAACGTGGAGGCTAAAGAAAAGGGTGCAACTTAAATTGAAGACAGCCCAGCAAGCTATGGAAAAGAAAATGATAGATGTAGCGTTGAGCGACAGGGAGAGAACCGTGTGAGTCAAGGAACTAGCACGAGTTAATATCCTAGTCGAAATCAAGTGGAAGAAATGGGCTTGGGCGGGGCATGTAATGCGAAGGCAAGATAACCGATGGTCTTAAAAGGACCCTGAGGAGAAACTGAAGTTCGCGTGCACCTATAGGGTACCACGTTCTAATGACAAAGAGATCACTCTTACCGAAAATAGAGCTTTATAAGCTAGAAAAAAAAACGAAATGAAGGATCTGCTATCTGCGGCCGATATCGCATGCCTCAGCACAGATTTTTTGCAATGGATCTCAAAGGCTACGATACTCGGCCATTCACTTAACCCGTGTTAACTTAACCCGGCCATTCACTTAACCCGGCATCCTGTGATTCTAGGTAGTTATGCGTAACTAGTTTGAATAGACTGACGGGAATATGTTTAAATCCAATTTTCTCGGCGTTAATTGCGCCTTTTGCTGGCGGAGAAACGTTAACATACCAAGGAAGAGCCAGAGAATGCATTTTTACTGCTAACAGTAATTGCGTGGAGTGGTCTTCAGTTTATAAGGATGCAACACTGAATTGTAGCGTGTTGAGAAAATAGCGCAGCAAAAAAAAAAAAAGGCGACGAAAGCGCTCGTGTGTGCCCCTCTCTTTCGTAGTCGTCTCTTTTTTTGCGCTGTTTTTCCAGCATGTTTTCAGTGTCCCTTTAAGGGCGACGGAGTGGAATGCAAGCGAATGCAAGCGCAACAGGGGGCGGCAACTAGTCAGGTGGGCGGGTGAGATTACAAAGTTTGCGAGGGTAGGGTGGCCGCGGCTGGCACAAGACAGGGTTAATTGGAGGAATATGGGAGAGGCCTTTGTCCTGACGTGGACGAAGCTAAGCTGATGGGGGTAATGATGTTGACTGAACTTCCCATTACAGTGCCTCTCGTAGTGTGTGAGTTTCGTTCAAAGATAAGCGCTCGGACAATACTGCTTACGATCTTGTTTCCTTTCGCTAATGATGTTTTGCGTGAACGAATCACCGGATGCGGGTCTTCGCTTGCTGTTGCCAGTGGGAAGCTTTCTTGTCGTATACGCGCATGAGCGAGCAACGCGTTAAATGCTCGTTGCTTACTTCTAATCCTTGCGCAATGCGCGCACGTATAATCGGAACAGCTAGGCACATGCGATCGCCATAGAGAGGATCTGTTTTCGGACGTGTACCACGAAACATTCGGCATCCTAGCCGCGTGTTCCGTTCTACTCTTACCTCGGCGAATTTCTAATTTTTCAAGCACGCTGCAACTTTAGCGGTCGATTTTACGCCTTCCCACCCAGTGCCGCAACCACAATCTGTTTGCGGGAGCCTCAGCGAGCTACGTTGATAGGGGGCTCTTTCTGGAGGTGAATACTACACGTATAACATTCTCGCCTAAACGCGACTCAAGCCACGTATACACCGCTGTCGCATAATGTCGCCACCGCCTGCACGGTGGGATTCCGCAGCCTCGGCGACGCCGCTGTTGCGTCGGGGGCGGCAACTGCCGCAGGTGGCAGACGTCGACGAAAGGAGGGAGCATGACGAGGGGGAATGAAACGCGGCTTCGCGGATTCACGCGCGTAGCTGTGGCCGGAATTAGCGCCGGAATTAGCGCCGGCGCGGCTGCGACCATTAATGTCCTCCGCCTCACCGATTTCATTTCGCAAAGTCGTTGCTTGCGTGAAGCAGGGCGATCTTACGCGAATGCCCAGACGGGAGAGGACTACGGAGCGAAGGTTGACTGAGAGCCAATCATGCGTTTCACATGCACGCGAACGGGGCAGTAAATTGAACAGAGGCAGCTTACTTTCGTAGCAATTAGAGCCAAGAAGTCGGTAACGCTTTTGTGCTTTTCGTGGCACGTCTTGCGCGCCGTTCAAGCAGGGAGTACTGTGCGACCGATATGTAATTTATGTATGTATCCGTTACTAACAGCTGAAAAAAAAAAGAGAAATTTTCTGAGCGACTCCTCGTTTTCCACGCGGCTACGAAGCGTAAAACTCTGCACTTTGTGAGAGCGTTTAATTACTCGGACGATTTTCTCCCGTGCTCTGAAATCAGCTCTTAAACTGGTACGGGGTTCCGTGGAGTGCTACCGCTCGTCGCATCGACTGAGAAGCAGCTGAGGCGTTAGGACTGTCGCAGCCTCTATCCTCGCACAAAGCGTGCAGGGTGCCCTGACAACCGCCTACCAACCTTCATTGTTATAAGGACACTCGAAGGATGCTGAAATTACGCAGTTGTGGCCCGTTCCGCACTCATACGAATTGCGAATACTCTTTTGCAGCTGGTAGACAACGCTGCTTGTACACAAGGCCACTCACGATATTCACATAGGATGCGAAAATCATAACACGAAAAAAGAGTTTTCACATGTTGGTAACATCATTTCATACCGTGCTGTGATGGCGTGTTTTTTTACCTAGCGGCAGCGGCGGCGAGCTCACGCGCGTTTTCCTTGCTGCCCAGGATTAGTGTTACGCGTTATTTGCAAAGCCATCCAGTGGTAAGCACTGCGTGCGAGGCTGGCGCACTGACGCACTTGACATTCCAAAGTCATACTCGCCATTGTACTTCCACGACTGACGCAAATCCTAGTCGAAAGCGCAGTCGGGGTCGGTTGTTTGGCATTTTGGGTCTTGCTGTGTGGTACTATATGATTAATTACTGATTGATTACAAATGCCTCGCTGTGAGTGCCTCCAGAGGGAGGATCCTTAGTCGCAGGGAAGTAATTGAAGTGTAACCGATGCCAAAAATTGAGGTCTGACGTCATCTGTTCGCCAGTACACATGATGGCCACACTTTATGCAGCTATCTGGTAGAGGTGCGCTCCATTTTTAGCGCCAAGGTGAATATCGGCTGCTTCTAGAGAATATAGGAAGAGCGCGTGCGCGTTGCAGTTTGCAAATGAACAAGTGCTGCTCCGTTGCGCCTCATTCTAGTGTGCCATTTATTCTTCTTCTGCTGCATTTATGATTCCCTTCCTTGCGGAGGCGCCTGCATTATGACTTAGAAAAAGTTGACAAAAATAACCGGCATAAAGCATAGGTGGCTTCAGTTCGCGCCAACAACAGAAAACTTGTTCACGTCCAATTGCTGAAACCTTAAAAAGAAACGCATTTATTCAAAATAAATCAAAATAAATTAGACAGCTGTCAAAAAGAAATCGTTAAAAAAAGAAAAGCATGGGCGATCATGCGGTCTAACGCGAGAAATCCGCGTTAGCCGTATTGGTTGCGCATTTCGCTTTTACGTTGATCGCCTTCGTACTCTACCTTTGAATTTGATTCACCGTCGCTTTTTCTTTTCCGGGTCTGCGTTGGGTGGAGGGTGGTGGTGGGTGGAGGCTCGAACGTGGCAGGTGCATTTTTCCTGATGGAGGCGCACGCACGCACGCAGACCTCGGTAAAACGTGCGGCAGAGGCTTTCGAATTCTTTGTCATATTCTTCGCTGGGTGGGGGGAAGGGGTGGGATGGCCCCCTTACTCTTGTTCACAGGTGTTGTTCAAGGCCATGAGATGTTATTTTTTATATGGGTAAGTGACCAGCCGCATCGCCTTGTGGTTAATTCCATTTCAATGACGGTGACTGACTACTACGTTTACAAAGCTGCCGCCTTCAGTCCGAGAAAAAAGCGAAACCTCATGGGAGAGAGGCGCGGTAGATACGCCTACGTGCCGTTATCCGCGCCGCGCAGCTGCAGCCATCTATTGAGCGCTCGCCCAAAGAGACCATGTGTAAACGTCCAGCATACTGCATGAGGAACGCTAGGTTCGCTAGGCGCAACTTTGGCGGCAGCAGCAAATGATAATGGTACAGACGTATTGACTTTCGCGGTTTTCGAGAGTGGAGTACAGTGAGAAATCATTCTCAGGATCAATTAGCGATGCCTCCCCCCCCCCCCTAAAAAAAAATGTGGCTACACAAGCACTTTGCTCGCTCACTGAGACCAGGGTGTCTAATCAAAACCAAGCCTAAACACCGAAACCTACATTCTTTTGTATTTCTGAGAGAAAATGAGACGCCTTACCGCGTAGATTTAGCCACCGTCAGCTGAACTAGGCGGAGCGTAAGATGGCCCCCAATCCTTGAGTTTGGGGACCGTGGGCAATTGACGTCTAGGTAATCGGTAAGCATTTTCAATCACAGTTTTTTAAAGTCTCCGCCTTTCACCTATTTGCAGAAAATCTTAATGAAATGAACTCAGACATCGATTTGCAATAGCTTTTCGTTCTCTGGGCCATGTACCAATGTGAAACACAGGCGCAATCTCGAATTGGTGCAAGAATCCAGTGGCGTTTTTTTTTCCTTGACGTGGACATTAAAGAAAAGGTTGGTGTCTGACAGCAACGCCGGCTACTCCTTTTCGCGTAAGAGAACAAAACAACGTGGAACTGGCTACAAAATACGCCTCAATATACAGCTACAACACGCAATACACAATAGAGATAAAACAACGCACACATCACGAATACCAACATGAAATGGAAAATAAACTATATCCAGCGATCAGAAATTATCGCAGTAAATAATAAATATTCCAATTATACAATAAATAAACAGTAAGCAATAAGAATTTAATGACATAAGGTCCCATCTTAGACACATAATTGTAGTGCATAAAACTGTTTCCCAGGCAATCAGTGAACATGTAACATTTCACCAAACACTGGAGACGAAAAGTGGAGTCTGTCAATCAAGTAGTGACATAACTTCTACCAAATCAAGCAATAACTAACAAATCCCACCACGTTATGCGACATTTAGTTTCGAAGACATTCGTTGTCTCAGACTGCCGCATAAATCGCAGCAGGTTTTCACAGAATCCGGTCAATGTTTATTGAAGGCAACTGAAATTAGCCCAGAAGCGCGAGCTTGGAGCAGCAGTAGAGGCTTTAAATGGAAAAGTAAAACAAACATCACTCATCATTATATGAGCATCACTAGCAAGTTGCAGCCTTTGGTTTTGTTTCTGGGCATTTAGTGAGCGCCAGTACTTCTTTCGGCACTCGTCCTGTGATTTTTATCTTGTATCACGTAGTTTCTTCGCTGCGTGTCTGATAATGAATCTGAAGCAAATGGCCTAACTTGCACATATACATCATAACAAATTTCTGTTACAGCGCGCTCTGTCTTGTTTGGTAATGTGGATTATCCTACCGCAGCGTGTCCGGCCCGCTCGTCAGGGACTGTCCGCAAAGTGAGAGAGATAGAGAATGGGTTTATTTCAAAGACCGCGCGCTAAAGGCCGTCCGGGATGCAGGATCGCCTCAAGAGTCATGACACATGAAGGGAAGGCTCCTCTTCCGCAGGTCCGCAATTGATATGCGGCCCATTGCTGACAGCGCTCGGCCTTTGGTTGTATGCATAAGATCGTAGTTGTTTTCTATTACCCGATACTGAATCGGAACCAACTGGTCCATGTCGCATCTTTACTTTCGAAAACACTGCCCCCGAAATTACCCGTTATCTTCCCGTTACTTCCTCAGGGAAGTATCGATAGGAACACTCATATGATGTTCGAACAAAGAAGGTATGTCCGCATTTCAGCGAAATGCAAGGCATTCTCCACAATGTAAGCACTGCAGCAGCATTCCGTCAGAAGAGGCGATGACCCTCCTTTGTAGGCTATCTTAAAAGATGCCGATTTTGGATTGCCCGACAGCGTATGTCAACATACGCCTCGCTTAAACGGCTGATGAAATCTTAAGGAATTCAGTGACGCTTTGCCTCCATGAAGGCGGGCTTTTCTCGAAGGACTGGTGGCAGGGCTCAGGAAACGTCGTCGCTGCATTGCCGAGAGGTGAAACCGTTTACCGCTGAACTTTGAAATAAATTCACATAAGGTGATTTTACGCGTGTCGGAAATAATCCGGGGCTGCTTAAAAAAATTATCATGGTAATTTGTGGTACTAGTGATTGATAATTGATTGATGTGTGATAGGCGATGACGAGTTAATGAAATCATTGCAATTATTTGAATGGTTAAATGAAAAAAAATGGAAAAAGGAGCATTCAAAGGTGTCAAAATGCTCAAAATGGAAAAAGACAGTGCTTAATGATAGTAATTAAGAAAATTTAGAGTGTGTAATCCATCAATTGATTAACTGAAACCATTGAAAAAAATGCAAAATGCGTTATAGGGTGTTTCCAACGGGTAAGGTGTCGCGCCGGACCGGCGATGGCGTTCCGTGCACTCCCTGGCAGCGCTACAACGAAGCTTAAGCGTCCTGCAATTTTTTTTACAGCATTTTGCTGAAATTTCGCATAGATGTGTTTATAAAGAAACCCTTCGGCACGGCCACCATAGCTTCCACCATGAAAATGCGGAGAAGCTTTTGTTGGGAACCGATCTCTTGCGTGCCGCAGTTTATCTAGATCCTCGATACCACGTCAATTGTAATTCTCAGTGCGCTGTTTTTCCCCTAAATTGTTTATTAGGGTAATGAATTCCCCAAATCAAGGTTCAGTAAGGTACCGACTTTAACTTCAATCTCGAAATGTTACTAAACCACCCGTATCTATGCCACTTTAGATAAGCGATTGTTAGCGGAAGGGAGATTATTGAGTCACCATGCCTGACACCATTCCTGATACGTATTTTATTGCATTTCCTGTGCAGGATTGCGATGGCTGTGCAGTCCCGATAGATATTTTCCAGCCCCTTCCCACATACGTCTTCCACGACCTGATTACGTAATGCCTTCGTGGCTGCGGATGTTCCCGTTTGAATGAAATTATTTTAAACATTAGCTGATTTTAACTGCCACTCTCGGAAAGCTAAAGCGAACATTGTGCGAGGACTGCGGCGATCCTGAAACCGAACATGAAGTATAGCTCGCGCTGTGAGTCTGAAATCTTCGTCTTAATTAAGTTTCGCCCGTTCGTGTTGCGTTGTGAACGTTTGCTGAGGCCGCTAAAAAGCGCTCCATCGCTATGGCGCGTTTAACGGCGAATTTAGCGAGAGGCATCGGGCAAGCTGCCAAGGAAAAAAAAAAGAAAGAAAAGCTGCTGAATACGGGAAACCGCTACAAGCGCCGCAGGAACCAGGGCGCGCTCAACAGTTAAGTGGCTGATGGAGGAGGCTCCTGCAGTCGCAAATCCAGCGAGGGGGACCATGCGCACTGCTTAGCCTGTGCAGAAGTGAGGGTGAGGGGGTGCATGCTCAGCAGCCAAAAGACCTGTCCGATGCAGGTGTGCAACTGTGAGCCGCCCGATGTGTGTGTATCTCTCTCTCTCTCTCTCTCTTTATATATATATATATATATATATATATATATATATATATATATATATATATATATATATATATATATATATATATATATATACACTTGTTTAGGGAGCCAACAGCCACCGAAACCAAGGTGCACAGGAAAGTATACACACACACACACACACACACACACACACACACACACACACACACACACACATATATATATATATATATATATATATATATATATATATATATATATATATATATATATATTAATGTGTTGTGCTGATCAGTGGGATAATAATACTGAGATTAATCTATCGCTTAAAGAAAGTTACTTATAAAGCAGCAGAAAAGCAACCATGCCGCCGGTAGGATCCGAACCCACGACCTCCAAATATAAAATTCCGTAAAAATTTCAAATCAGCGTCCAAAGATGTTAATAAAAAAAACAACTTTTTTTGCATATCAAATCTATCCTTATCAGTACTTATTTGACACATTCAATAGAAAAATTCCAAAATCAGACTGCACGCTTCGCCTTCAATAATAGCCACCCTTTTCAAAGTATTACCGAGATAAAGAAGATAAAGTGTCAGCAGAAAAAAATTAAGGCTCAAATTCTTCCAAAGCATCTTCTATAATCGAACAGGCATTGATAAGCGCGACTACCTGTCGGAGCCAACTTACGTCTCTACTCGACAACACCGCTGAAAAAAGGTGCGCGAACATGACTGCAAAACAAACACTTTTGCAAAATAATTTTTTCCAAAAACAGTGAAAGAGTGGAACTTGCTGCTCGAAGAATGTGTTTCAGTCTGCGATAACCATGATTTTTGTTCTAGGCTGTAGTTGTGAGTGCAACATTGTTTTCATTTTGTAACTGTCTGTTACCCTTCCAATGCGAACTTATTGTCTCGTATTACCTTAATGCTGACTGTTCTTTTTTTGCATTCTTGGTTGTAATTGTAAAAAATTACATCTTTCTAAAACCTTATCTCCTGCGAAAATGCCTTTGGGGGACGCAGGTATTCTGTACATAAAATAAATGAGCATTCCATAGCATGTATATTGGTAGGTGATCACTTATACTGGTTGCAATAACACCAGCCTTTATGTCGCCTATGTAACGTTAGGTGATAACCGCGTGTATTAATGATTCTCTTTCTACTGTGATTCGTGCTGGTTGTGAAATGGCGTTCTCGAAGTCGTGTGACTCGAGTAGTAGTGTGAAGTCACGTGATGCAGTTCTGCCTTGAAGCACACAAATGTTTGAGTCACCGTCTATAATTAGTTATAACTGGTTTGTATGAACGAAAAAGGACATGATTTCAGGGCGTCTACGCTTCCCCTTGGTGGGCGGTAGCCACAAGCGACAGATAATGCTTCGTTGTTTCAGTTGAGGTCGAAAAATCGAACATTAAACTTGCGCGCAAGCCGGCTTCCACAAGTTGGGCTCCTCAACCATCTCAGTTTTGCGTGTTTAAATAAGAGGTGTGTGCAGTTAGGTCCAGGACATAATTTAAAGACGTCAGGTTCATGAAACCAGGCATTTTTCTGCAAAAGACCTGCACACTTCGTTAGCTGGCATGGATGTATTTTACTTATTTATTATATTATTTTTTTATTTATATTTCAAAGAGTTGCTTCTTTCCAAGCATCCGTCAGCAAAAATAACAATACAGGAATCAGAAGAACACGCCAACAGCAACTACAAGAACAAATTATGTGGAATCAAGATGCCAACCATTACAATAAAAACAAAATAAAAGACCAGCTTCACACATGCTGGAACTGTCGGCATTATACTTCTGTAATTTGTTCCACTTCTTTATGGTTCTCAGAAAAAATAAAAATTTAAACATACACTGTTAAGCACGCCATATTCCCTGATAATTTTCACATTATCAAAACGTGACCTTGTACGCAAGGTGTGAGGGGAAATGAAGTAGTGACTGTAAATTTGTATTTTTTTTTTACATGTTGAGATTTTGCTTTAAGCAGCCATGAAAGATGCGGCAATTTGCTCGCTGCAGATGGTTTGCACAGCATGGCGGACAATATGTCCGTGGTAGTAGGTGGTTAAAATGTGATTACAGGTTATTGCTATTATGTAATTAAGTTTGTAATTTTTTTTGGTTTTAAGGCACATTATCTTAAGGCGTAATCGCAGATGTTCAATATCGTAGGCGAACCCAGTTTTTTTTATTCTTAATCGGAATTGTAGTTCGAGAAATCGAACGTGGAATTATGCTCGCAAAATGAGCCCACGCACCGCAACCAACGCGCGAGATGCGCCGGAAGCAGTAAAGCAGCACTTCATTCCGGGAAGACGCGTTTAAAGACCACAAAACGAAGCAATGCTCCTTGGGCGCCGGGCCAACGGACGCCATTCCCCTCTGCTTCGCCGCAGGAAAAAAGTGGGAAACAACGCTCCAAGTGACCGAGTCGCGAGCACCTACATACCTTGGCACCTATCCGAGAACGCTGCGAGTCACGTGCGCGTCTCCCATAATTTATAATCTGGGCGTGCTTTTCTTCTTGACCGACAGTCCTCCGGCTTGTAGTGAGGCTGTACCCCTTCGGCTCATGTCGCGCGTCTGTTTCGATATCGGCTTGCTTTGCGCGTCAAATTCCATGTTCGATATCTCGAACCACAATGCCGATTTATAAATTTTAAGTACGCGGTTCACCTGCGATGGCGAAAGCCTCGTATTTCACAATATATTATTGATATCTAAAAACAAAAATCTAAATATTGAGAAATTAGTGAGTTACCTAGTAGTATTTTAACTATAAATGAACATAATGTCCGCTATGGCGTGCAATCCACATGCAAAGAGCGCATTGTCAGATCTTTCATGGCACTTTAAAAGAAGATCTGAACAGATTAAAAAAAAAAAAACACCTGGTATGTTAAGTACAAGTATTTTGACCGCTCTCTGCTGCTCTGTTTACAGGAACGCTGGAGTGCAGTGAGGTTATGCGTCACCGCATACAGAGCATCCGGTCGTTGCGCAGCCCAGGAAAGGTGTCGCCACTCCGCGCCATGTCTGGGAGTGAGAAATGCGCAGCTCGCATAATGTGTTTCCGCTGAACCGCACGCCTTGCACGTGTACGCCAGAAGTTACCATCTGAAGCCGAATTTTCCAGGTCAACTTGCACTGGACCAGAGCAGGCGCAGGCCCCATAAAGTTTATAGACACTTAACATACTGTCTACAGGCTGGCTGGCGGTCAACTTTCAGCATATGCTAAATTTGGACACGAAGAAAACTTCCGGCCCCGCTGAAGTACGGACAGAATTCTGTAAACTGTATGCTGAATGGATGTCATATTACTTCGAAGTCTGTTTTAAATAGTCTTTGCGTGAGCATTTTTTGCCCCAAGACTGGGGCTGTGCTATTGTTATTCTGGTTTTTAAAGGCGGTAATCGACTATTTGTAAATAACTACAGACCGGTTTCAATTCCATGTGTTGCAAGGTCTTTGAACATATAATATCAAAATCCATTCTAATTTTTTCGAAAGAAAACAGGGTGTTGTGTTCATTGCAGCATGGCTTCCGGTCGTGTATTTCGACAGTTACACAGTTGGTTGAATCCGTTCATGACTTTTGTAAGGCCATAAATAAACGTTTATGAATTATGGGGGATAGCGACTCGGGCTATGAGGGACGCCGTAGTGAAGGGCTCCGGAAATTTCGACCACCTGAGGTTCTTTAACGTGCACTGACATCGCACAGTACACCGGCGTCTAGAATTTCGCCTCCATCGAAATTCAACCGCCGCGGCCGGGATCGAACCCGCGTCTTTCGGGCCAGCAGCCGAGCGCCATAACCACTCAGTCATCGCGGCGGCCCGCCATAGATAAACGTGAGCACGTAGATGTTGTATGTGTAGACTTTGCGAAGGCTTTTGATAAAGTTCTGCATTCGAAACTTCTTTTAAAACCGCGCAGACTAGATGTTATCGACGCTATCGTACTGCGGATTCAGACATACCTATAAAATCGTTATCAAGTTGTCAGAATTTGAAAGAAGTGCTATCAGGGGTTCTGTCATGGTCCCACTTTTCTTTTTGTTATATATAAATGATATTCCAGCTATCGTTGAACCGCCTGTTCAGATCAAACTTTGTGCCGATTTTTGTTTAATTTATGGTTCTGTAGGTTTCCCGGAAGATGAGATTAAAATCAATAGGTGCCTTCAGTCATTAAACTCATGGTGCCTGAAATGGGGATGGAAATTAATTACAAAAAATCCACGTGCACACATGTAACAAGAAAGGAGAATGCTATGAAGTTTCAATATAATATTAGTAAGAATTTCTTGGATGAGATTGAGGGTTTCAGGTACTTGGGAGTAACACTAATATATAATCTTGACCGGCGCCGCCACATTGAAAATATCTATTCAAAAGCGCGCCAGAAGCTTTGTTTTCTCAGAAGAAAGCTACCTAATGCGACCAGAGAAATTAAAGTGATTGCCTACAAGACGTTTATAAGGCCGATTATAGAACATGAGAATGCTGTATGGAACCCACATCAAAAGGGTTTAAAACAGAAACTGGAAAGGGTACATCGAATTGCAGCACGTTTTATATGTTCTAAATATCGCCGCACTGACTCGGTCGCAGAAATTTTAAATGAATGCGAGTTAGAATCAAAAGGAATGAGAAGACGAAAGCACAGATTTAAACTTTTTTTTCATATAATGCAAGGCAACTTAACAATTAACAGGGAATACTATCTGAAATCGCCTCTGAAACGTTACCCACGAAAAAAAAAAGACAGTAGAGTAATACAACCCATGATTACATGTTCCGATGTGTACCGCTATTCCATTTTTCCGGATGTAATTGAAATGTAAAAGCAATTGCCAAGTGAGTTTGTTGAACAGACAGATGTTGAAAATTTTGTCTTAGGTGTGAAGACATTTTTGCTGGAACGAGGTGGAAATTAATAATTGGTTTTTTTGGGGAAAGGAAATGGCGCAGTATCTGTCTCATATATCTTTGGACACCTGAACCGCGCCGTAAGGGAAGGGATAAAGGAGGGAGTGAAAGAAGAAAGGAAGAATAGGTGCCGTAGTGGAGGGCTCCGGAATAATTTCGACCACCTGGGGATCTTTAACGTGCACTGACATCGCACAGCACACGGGCGCCTTAGCGTTTTTCCTCCATAAAAACGCAGCCGCTGCGGTCGGGTTCGAACCCGGGAACTCCGGATCAGTAGTCGAGCGCCCTAACCACTGAGCCACCGCGGCGGGGAGGTGGAAATTTCTAATTCTGTTTTTGTGAGTGTGTTTTTTTCAATGAGAGTTGTATTTATAATTGGATTTGTGTATGTTTTCCCTCCCTATAGTGGCCCTCATTGGAGGGTTAACAGTATGAATAAGTAAATAAATAAATAAATAAATAAATAAATAAATAAATAAATAAATAAATAAATAAATAAATAAATAAACTGTTCGAAGCAATAATTAAGGAGGGGGAACGGTAAACGAGGGCCAATTAAGTGATGCCGCAGTCGCTCGCCGCAGTTTTACACGCAATTCAAGATAACCGGGAGGGATTCCACTCTCACTTCCGAGCTCACGCGAGCAAAGTAAAGCAGCCGTTTTGCTGGCAGTGCCCGCTGCGGAGTTGGTCTCGGAAGTTCCGCGATAGATGGTGCCGCTCTTCTCGCACGCGCTCTTTAACGGCCTGGCTACACTGGAGGCAAAGCAAACTTATCCCATTCCATGAAGTGAACAAGAGGACTAAGTGGTTTGGGCTTGTTGGTCTGATTGCACGACTACAGGAGACCACGAACGGACAAGAGGAATTCGGTTGCTCAGGAGCCGAAGGTCGCAGGGTCAATCGTGGTTTCTAAAGCTGCATTCAGGAGGAGGGGAACTGCAAAAACGCCCCTGTACTGACATTTGGGCTCACGTTTAAAAAGCCTTCCAGGGCCGGGTACAACGCGCAGCAGTCCATTACGGCGGGCCTCGTAGACCACAGCGTTGCTCTAGAACGTGAAGACTCATCAATAATTCAATTTAGTAATTGATTTATTAATACCACACAGGAAGCATTAAGCGATGGGGGTATTGCATGCGGGCTGTGCCATTCGGTAAAACATTTGTTCAGATGAACACCTGAAAGTTGATGGACCGGAGTGAGCACGACGTCGTCGGATAATCCGTTCCAGTCCCCGGCAGCGCAAACAAAAGTGTCGACAGATGCGCAGGTGACCGGGCCGGGGAGGATGGAGAGTGTAGGCGTCTTTCTGGCAACCGGGTTGTCATAGTGGCGTCGGCAAGCGATTTATAGTACAACTTATGAAAAATACTTAGCTTAGGTGTTTTACGCCTGTCTGTTAGGTTTACAAGGAACTTACTACAAGGCTTTGTTTATTAAAATGTATGCGTGAATATAGTTAAATAACTATCTAAATGTAATTATTTTCATACTGACAGACGTCCGCTGCGTCTGACGGTTTATTACTCAAAATATTTTCTTTCTCTATCGACCTTCATATTTTAAGGAATTTTTGAAAGTTTACGCCGAAACACCCGCTGTGTCTGGTGGTAAGCAGGCAAGGGTAGGGAAATGAAAGGCTGGGTAAGATATACATATGAGAGGTACAGCGTCTGCCGACTTCTTTCAAAATTATTTTTATTTATTTATTTATTTATTTATTTATTTATTTATTTATTTATTTATTTATTTATTTATTTATTTATTTATTTATTACAGAGACCTGCAGCGCCCGAAGGCATTATTGAAGTGGGGGAAGCACAATAACTTCTGCTCGTTGGGCCGAAAGTGCACAGGATAACAAAAATACAATGACATTAATGAAATGAAAAGACACACGCAATTGAACTGCGCGCCACGTCGCACATCAGATAAGAATGCGCGGAATTGACCTTCCGTGCTGCACTCAGTGACGCGGGCTGGCAGCCTGTTCCACTCAATTATCGTCCGTGGAAAGAACGAGGTTTTGTAAATATCTGTCCTACATTAATCTCTCCGATCTTCCACTGATGATCAAGTCGTCAAGAAAAAAAGTGACATTGAAGCAGGTACCGGTCTTTGTCAATGCCTAGCTTTCCAAAATAGATGCGATGCATGATTTTCAACCTCAAATGTTTCCTCCGGTTAGCTAAAGATCCACAACCAAGGTGGTTTTTAGGAGACGTGACACTAGTTGAGAAGCTGTAATTATTGGACACATATCTCGCAGAATTATTCTGGACGCGCTCGAGCATGTGACATAAGTAAGCAAACAGGGAGTACCATACAGGGCAGGCATATTCAAGAATTGGTCGCATGTAAGTGAAATACAGGAGTTGTTTGACATTAGACTGTGCTGTATTGAAATTTCGTGTTAAGAAATTAAGCACTCTGCAGGCTTTGGATGTAATATACTCAACTTGCCTCGTCCACTTTAGGTTAGATGTAAAATAAACGCCGAGATACTTATATTCAAGTACTTTTTGCAAGGAAACATTATGTAATGAGTAACTTCTTTGTAATGGGGAACGCTTTCGAGTGAAGGAGATAAATTGACATTTTGTAGCGTTCAAAGAAATTTGCCATTTCGAGCACCAGCACTGGATGGAATCCAAGTTTTGCTGAAGTTTTAACGGATCAGAGGAGCTTTCCACAACATGGTAAACGACGCAATCGTCAGCATATAGCCGAACTTTGCAGGTAAGATTCAAAACAATATCGTTGATATAAATCAGAAAAAGAAGGGGTCTAATAACAGACCCCTGCGGTACACCTGAGGAAACATTTACATAATCTAAGTGCGGACCAATTAATCAAAACACGCTGCATGCGGCCGTGAAGATACGAATGAAGTCAATCGATGACAGTGGGGTGCAGACCAAGACAACTTATGTAATAATAGTAAATGAGGTACAGAGTCAAAGGCTTTCTTAAAATCTAGAAATACGCACGTGTGTGTTTTATGCCTTTTCCCCTTCTCTCTTCCTCCTTTTAGTCCCCTGATTCCTCTTCCCCAGTGCAGGGTAGCCAACCGGAACCCCTTTCTGGTTAACATCCCTGTCTTTCCCTCCTCCTCTTTATATATCTATCTATCTAGAAATACGCAATCTATTTGAGAGCCACGGTCAAAGGAAGAAAACAGATCATTACTAAACTCAAGCAACTGAGCAGTACAGGGAAAACCTGACCTAAAGCCATGCTGAACTACTGTAAAATACTCATGAGAGTGAAGGTGTTTTATGACTGCGCTATATATTATGTGCTCCAACGTTTTACAGCACACACTGGTTAAATAAATCGGTCGATAATTAACAACAGAGCTTTTTGAACCACTGTTATGCACTGGTACCACATTACAATTTTTCCAGCAATTTGGCAGAGACGCCGAGTTAAAAGATGACCAAGTAATGAGAGATTTCATTCGCGCATGACTTCAAAACAAAGTTAGGAACACCATCAGGACCACCGGCAGAAGATGATATCACTAAGCAATTTTAACACACCGTGGTGAGTAAAAACCAATTCAGACATGGTTTCAGTGACAGATTCACGAGTTAACGGAAGTTCTCCAATGTATCTTGGCGCAAAAGCAGACCGCAAAAAAGCATTAAAGCAGCACGCCTTATCACCATCATTAGTAATAATTTCACCATCGATGTCTAAATTCGGGATTCTGACTGGTTCACGTCCGTTGTGTTTCAAAAACGTCCACAATTCCTTGGGATTATTACGCAGTTTTGATCCCAAGTCTGTTAAAAAGAGCCCTAATTTCAGTTTTTAGTGTAATGCCAAGAGCACGAATCGACTGCAATACTGCAGGGCACCGATTTTTTTTTTAATGGTTTTAGAAGGCGATGTTTTTTCCTGGTAATCCGTCTGGTCTGCCGCGTGATACTCGGTTTGTCGTGGCGGCGCTTTCCAGAAAGACCGTTAGATCGGATATATTGATCAGTTAGGCATTCCAGCTTATTCTTGAATACTTTCCAAAGGGAACCAGAATCTAAATTCTGGCTAAGATTGATAAATTCAGGAAGGAAAGAGGCAAGTTCGTTCTTCATTGATGTGTAGTCGCCCTTATTAAAAAAGAAAACCTTTCGAGGTCGACCTCTTGGAATTAAATAAGGAAAATGCCAAACATTAGCGACAACACAACTGTGGTCGCTTATTCTTGGTATTATCACACTGTCACGCACTACTGAAAGGTAGGATGCAGAACAGTAACTCTAACACTGAAGATGAGTGCTCAGTTTCCCGTGTAGGCTCAGTGACGTAATAATATAGTTCATTAGTAGTAATTAATTCATAAAATGACGAATACAATGAAGAATGGATCGTACGAAGTGGTTTGTAGTCTACCGATTTGAAATCAGGCATGTCGAAGTCCCCACCAAAAAGAAAGTGATTTTTTAAGCAGAGTAGAAATTCAGGCAGCGATCTGAAAGCGCCAGGGTTGGTAGCGGAAGGAGGACGGTAGACTGGGCCAATAGCCAAATTCTTTCCATTGTTTAGGCGAAGGTTGCACCATGCTGACTCGCAACCAACTAGGGGTGCTGTTATTAATTAAGAGCTAAAACACTGGTCAACAAGTAAAAAGACCCCTCCACCACGCCAGTGTCGATCGCTACGGTACGCGTCATAACCGGTGGGAAATACTTGAGAGAAATAAATACTTATGTTAGGTGGGAAATCGCACAATAAATACGTAAGGGGTGGAGCCCAAGGGCGGTATACCTTGAGGTATCCCAGACAAAACCAGGAGATGGACACTTGTTAACGAGAGCTGATTGTTGCCAATTAGTCAAAATGCTGCGAATGCAATCCAAAGACAAAGCAGTTGATATTCACGCGCGAAAGTTTTACGAAATGCTGCTTGCGGGAAACTTTCTAAAATGTATTTTCGAAATCTAGGGACAGCCAAAATGGAGGTCGGGTGAAGTGCGTGTTGGGGAGAGGGCGGTCGCCGCTATCTTCCGCACAGCCAGTGCTGCTCTGCCAGCTCAGTTGTCCTGCGGCGAAAGTGCTGCGCTTGCAAAGTGATGGACCTTGGACACGAGAGCCTGCGGCAGCATGACGCGTATGCCTCCGCAACAGTCTCCTTTCGAGGTCTTAGCAAATAAGAAACAAAGATAGAGTATGTTCTGAGGTGCGTTTTATCTCACTTTGGAGCTCGTGGGACTCTCATTTGAGGTCGCTGCCTATCTTGTGCTCACGAGGAAGGCCATGGAGCCGGAACTAAGTCGTTTCGCCTTTTGAGTGACGGCGCCTGGTTGTTGCGTTGACACATGTTGTCAACAAGTTCCGATCATGCAACTGCACAGAGCGTACCTACGCCCTCGTTGAGAGCCCTTCTCAAGAAGATAAAAACGCACGATAAAAAGAAGGGTTGACAGTTCTTTTTCGCTGGTGCTCGTGCGAACGCTCTGTTAGAGCACCCGGCATCTAACCCTTGCACTCCGGGCGGTACAGATGGACCTGGATGTACCGAGCACATAGGCACCCGACCCCTCTAGTCACATTCGTGCTGATAACGAGGCTAGCCTGTTTGTTTTTGTATTTAACAGAAACAGTGCAACAAGGATTTCGCAGTCTGCTCTCTGGCGAGATAAAGCTGAATTTCTCCTTCCCGTAAGAGAGAGCCTCCTGCTTTGGGTGTTGATAATATCCACTTCAGAATGCCCCGAATGGTTTCATTGGGGACAACAGGTCACGCTTAATATATCAAGAAAGATAGAGGGTGTTTCACGTAACTTAAACCAAGGGTTTCAAAAAATTCCGCTTATTAGTTAGTTACGTTAGATTATGCATAATTTTAATATTCACTTTGGGGTCACGTGCGTTTGGTCAAGTTGTAAACGGGATTACGAAACAACCGGTCCACTTTTCTTCTAGGAGCGTATCTTCTATGTGGTCCTTTTTTCCACCATTTAAAGAAAGTCCGCGAAATACGAAAAAAAAAAAACGAGTGACAGCTTTCTTGCTCGAAGGGCACATTTACAATACCCGGCGTGAGGTAGGATATCCACTGCCGCTCTTGCAGATGCCAACCAAAGCTTAAGAGATTCTACGTGTCGCACAATAGTCGTCAGATCATCGCGTGTCGTTCTAAAGTTTTTCCGCCATATGTTTTTTTTTTTGTTTTCGCACTGGTTGATGGTCATAAAAACCTTTCTGCGGGTGCCAATAAGCAGCCCTTTGGCAGAGAGCGCAGTGGTGGCGATTGTTTCTTCATCTTGTCCGGCGTCCCTGGCCGCAATTCACTCCCCTTTACCGCTAACCGGCGTCTCTGCATCGTCAAAACGGTCACAGTTCAGAAAAAGCCTTTTTAGTAAAGCAGCACCCCAGACTCAGGAGGGATGGAGAAAACCCCGCGAAGGTGCTGCGTTGGGAGCTGACTGGAGTTTCGTCAATGTAGAACACAAGGAAGGAACTGAAGCTCCAGCCGTACAACCTTTAATTATAACTGGAACCTAACGGATGCGGTCATTGAGAAGCAGTCACACGCATAGATGGGCCAGCAACTTCAGTGTTTAACAGATTATGTGGTTCGATTTCTTACCCGCCAGGCGGTTCAGATGAGGATGCGGAAAAACAAACTTCCGTTGTTCCAAAATTTTGGTGCCCATGAAAGTATTTCCAGCCGGTTGAATTAGAGTGCCTTCCTTCCCTGAAGGTGCCCCTCTCAGCGAGAGGTGATACATTGAGGCGTAAAGCCGCGCTGGTCCGGTTCGACACTGCCTGAATTCCGCATCTAGGCTCTCGCAAAAGGACATTGGCGAAGGCGGTGAGTTATACAGAACTCCACGCAGTGACTAAATAAAAAAAATTCACGATTATTGCCATACTATTTAATACTGATGGAGAGCGCTTAATGATGGGGATATTTGCCAATAGGCACATGATATGCGATATTATTGCCAATATGAGCATTATTATCGATTATTGATAATATCTGCATTATTATTTATCATTGATAATGACGAATTATATCATATGATATATATGTACACTGTTTCTACTCATCTGTATCAAGTCCAAGATTCTGGAAATAAATTTTAATTGTGAGGCAACTGCGGAGTATAGTAAGGTACTGTTATAGAAATTTGAAGGTAATGGTTCATCTGTCCGATGTGTAGTAAAATATTGCTTGTGAACATTATCTACCGCTCACATCGAGTGACGGAAGCCGCCTCGGTGGCTTAGTGATTATGGTGCTCGTCTGCTTACCCAAAAGACGCGGGTTCGATCACGGCCGCTGCGGTCGCTTTTCGATGCAGGCGAAATGCTAGAAGACCCTGCACTGTGCGATGCCAGTGCACTTTAAAGAAGCCCAGGTGGTCCAGAACCCTCCAGTACGGCGTCCCTCACAGCATGAGTCGATATGGGACGATAAACCCCATAAAACCAAACCAAGCATCGAGTAAAGAGTACCATAGAAAACCAATGGGGAACGTTTTTGACGATAGCAAAAACATTAATAGTAAAAAGAAACGCAAGCATACCGAGGGGACATCTGCGAATATATTGATTGTTATAGTGGAATCTCAAAACATGAAAAAAAACTGTGATCACAAACAACAATTATGGTTTATGGCTTATCGGGGTTTAACGTCCCAAAGCGACTCAGGCTATGAGGGACGCCTTAGTGAAGGGCTCCGGAAATTTCGACCACCTGGGGTTCTAAGGTGCAATTACATCGCACAGTACACGAGCCTCTAGAACTTCGCCTCCATCGAAATTCGACCGCCGCGGCCGGAATCGAACCCGCGTTTTTTGAAAATTTGAAATTAAACAGTACACGAAGCCCTTCATCTTCAAATGGGGCGAATACAAATTTATTTATATTGTTTGATATAAGCGCACAGGGAAAGCAAGTATCGCAGTGGTTCAGCTACGGTTCAACTTCAAGTGCTTGGCCCGTTCACGTCTGTCAGGCCTTTCAGTATTCACTCCTTTCACAAAAAAAGTTAAGCTTGACTGCTTGAAGATGGCAACCAACATCTTTACACAGCCTTGCCATGACCACATCCAGCACATCAAAGATGCTCTCTGAATGGAGTTGGCTTTGGCTGCAGCATTCTGTAAAAAGGTTCTCAAGCTTCAGCACAGAATAATAAAGCTGTGCGGAAGGGTAGATGAGTCGTATACCTTGTCGCAGTATTTTACGTGCCTTGCAAGTTGAAAACTGTCGTCAATGGCTGGCATAATTAGGAGGGCAATGCCACTTTCACATTTTGCCTTTACGACACATTTTCGTGCTACATAGCCTGCGATGTGAAATGCTAGTCGTGAGTCACTCTTGGCTACATGCTAACTATGATCACGATACGCTATCAACCGGAAACTTCACTATGATTCCTGCTGCCGTGTGACGCGTTCAGATATCTCAGCAGCGTCTTTGTCTTCCGCATCAAGCAACGAGGCCAAATCTTCACAGTTTCGCTGAGAAATTCATTTCATCAAGCCAAAAATAAAAGGCAGTTTACTGGGATTAAAAACTTCTATTATGATTATCAAAACTATAATTAGAAACTCAGCACGCTGAAGAGGGCTACCTTCGGGCCATCTTTCCTGTAGGCACAGCCGGTATCTAAACCCGCCACGATGCAATTGTTCTGTAGGCGACCCGGCATTTTTTTTCCTTTACGGAACACTCTCTCAATCTATCCAGGATGCTACATTCTTGCATTGCCACCGCCGCCGCCGCGATGGCTCAGTGGTTAAGGCGCTCGGCTGCTGACCCGAAAGACACGGGTTCGATCTTGGCCGCGGCGGTCGAATTTCGATGGAGGCGAAGTTCTAGATGCCCGTGTACTGTGCGATGTCAGTGCACGTTAAAAAACCCCAGGTGGTCGAAATTTCCGGAGCCCTTCACTACGGCGTCTCTGATATCCGAGTCGATTTGGGATGTTAAACCCCCATAAACCAAACCAAACCTTGCATTGCAGGTTCGTGGGAGACGAAATAATGTTCTAAGC
>JARKHS020027335.1:0-40062 GCA_030143305.2 Amblyomma americanum | reverse complement strand
ATCTAGATATAAACACATCTGTTTTACAAGTGTCCTTGTGATACGCGTCAAAACCTTTTCTCTTATAACTGCGCGAAAAGCATGTATTCGTGCTTAGAACAACGACTCAAGTTGTTTTAGACCGAAACGAGCTAAACCTAAACACATCGGTTTTGCAAGAGTCCGAGTGTTACGCGTCAAAACGTTTTCTCATAACTGCGCGAAAAGCATGTATTCGTGCTTAATAGAACGAAACAAGCTGTTTTAGACCGAAACGAGCTAAATCTGAACACATCGGTTTTACAAGTGTCCGTGTGATACGCGTCAATATTTTTTTCTCTCATAACTGCGCGAAAAGCATGTATTCGTGCCTAAAACAATAAAATAAGCTGTTTTAGACCGAAACGAGTTAAATCTGAACACATCGGTTTTACAAGTGTGCATGTGATACGCGTCAAAACTTTTTCTAATAACTGCGCGAAAAGCATGTATTCGTGCTTAATACAACGAAACATAAACAAGCTGTTTTACACCGAAACGAGCTAGATATGAACACGTCGGTTTTGCAAGTGACCGTGCGATACGCGCCAAAACTTTTTCTCTCATAACTGCGAAAAGCATGTATTCGTGTTTAATACAACAAAACAAGCTGTTTTACACCGAAAAGAGCTAAATCTGAACACATCGGTTATACGTGTCCCTGTGATACGCGTCAACTGCGTATCATAACTGCGTCATAACTGCGCGGAAAGCATGTATTCGTGCTTAATAGAACGAAACAAGCTGTTTTAAACCGAAACGAGCTAAATCTGAACACATCGGTTTTACAAGTGTCCGTGTGATACGCGTAAATATTTTTTCTCTCATAACTGCGCGAAAAGCATGTATTCGTGCCTAAAACAACGAAACAAGCTGTTTTAGACCGAAACGAGTTAAATCTGAACACATCGGTTTTACAAGTGTCCATGTGATACGCGTCAAAACTTTTTGTCTTATAGCAGCGCGAAACGCATGTATTCGTGCTTAATACAACGAAACAAGCTGTTGTATACCGAAACGAGCTAAATATGAACACATCGGTTTTACAAGCGTCCGTGTGATACGCGTCAATATTTTTTCTCTCATAACTGCACGAAAAGCATGTATTCGTGCTTAATACATCGAAACAAGCTGTTTTAGACCGAAACCAGCTAAATCTGAACACATCGGTTTTACAAGTGTCCAGTGATACGCGTCAAAACTTTTTCTCATAACTGCGCGAAAAGCATGTATTCGTGCTTAATACAACGAAACAAGCTGTTTTAGACCGAAAAGAGCTAAATCTGAAAACATCGGTTTTACAAGTGTCCATGTGATACGCGTCAAAACTTTTTCTCTCATAACTGCGCGAAAAGCATGTATTCGTGCTTAATACAACGAAACAAGCTGTTTTAGACCAAACGGATCTAGATATGAAGACATCGGTTTTACAAGTGTCCCTGTGATACGCGTCAAAACTTTTTCTCTTATAACTGCGCGAAAAGCATGTATTCGTGCTTAAAACAACGACACAAGCTGTTCCAGACCGAAACAAGCTAAATCTGAACATCGGTTTACAAGTGTCAGTGTGATACGCGTCAAAACGTTTTCTCATAACTGTGCGGAAAGCATGTATTCGTGCTTAATAGAACGAAACAAGCTGTTTTAGACCGAAACGAGCTAAATCTGAACACATCGGTTTTACAAGTGTCCGTGTGATACGCGTCAATATTTTTTCTCTCATAACTGCGCGAAAAGCATGTATTCGTGCCAAAAACGACGAAACAAGTTGTTTTAGATCGAAACGAGTTAAATCTGAACACATCGGTTTTACAAGTGTCCATGTGATACGCGTCAAAACTTTTTGTCTTATAGCAGCGCGAAAAGCATGTATTCGTGCTTAATACAACGAAACAAGCTGTTTTAGACCAAAAGGATGTATATATGAACACATCGGTTTTACAAGTGTCCATGTGATACGCGTCAAAACTTTTTGTCTTATAACTGCGCGAAAAGCATGCATTCGTGCTTAATTCAACGAAACAAGCTGTTTTAAACCAAAACGAGCTAGATCTGAACACATCGGTTTTACAAGTGTCCCTGTGATACGCGTCAAAACTTTTTCTCTCATAACTGCGCGGAAAGGATGTATTCGTGATTAAAACAAAGAAAAAAGCTGTTTTAGACCAAAACGAGCTAAATCTGAACATCGGTTTACAAGTGTCAGTGTGATACGCGTCAAAACGTTTTCTCATAACTGCGCGAAAAGCATGTATTCGTGCTTAATAGAACGAAACAAGCTGTTTTAGACCGAAACGAGCTAAATCTGAACACATCGGTTTTACAAGTGTCCGTGTGATACGCGTCAATATTTTTTCTCTCATAACTGCAGCGAAAAGTATGTATTCGTGCTTAATACAACGAAACAAGCTGTTTTAGACCGAAACGAGTTAAATCTGAACACATCGGTTTTACAAGTGTCCATGTGATACGCGTCAAAACTTTTTGTCTTATAGCAGCGCGAAAAGCATGTATTCGTGCTTAATACAACGAAACAAGCTGTTTTAGACCAAAAGGATGTATATATGAACACATCGGTTTTACAAGTGTCCATGTGATACGCGTCAAAACTTTTTGTCTTATAACTGCGCGAAAAGCATGCATTCGTGCTTAATTCAACGAAACAAGCTGTTTTAAACCAAAACGAGCTAGATCTGAACACATCGGTTTTACAAGTGTCCCTGTGATACGCGTCAAAACTTTTTCTCTCATAACTGCGCGGAAAGGATGTATTCGTGATTAAAACAAAGAAAAAAGCTGTTTTAGACCAAAACGAGCTAAATCTGAACATCGGTTTACAAGTGTCAGTGTGATACGCGTCAAAACGTTTTCTCATAACTGCGCGAAAAGCATGTATTAGTGCTTAATACAACGAAACAAGCTGTTGTATACCGAAACGAGCTAAATATGAGCACATCGGTTTTACAAGCGTCCGTGTGATACGCGTCAATATTTTTTCTCTCATAACTGCACGAAAAGCATGTATTCGTGCTTAATACATCGAAACAAGCTGTTTTAGACCGAAACCAGCTAAATCTGAACACATCGGTTTTACAAGTGTCCAGTGATACGCGTCAAAACTTTTTCTCATAACTGCGCGAAAAGCATGTATTCGTGCTTAATACAACGAAACAAGCTGTTTTAGACCGAAAAGAGCTAAATCTGAAAACATCGGTTTTACAAGTGTCCATGTGATACGCGTCAAAACTTTTTCTCTCATAACTGCGCGAAAAGCATGTATTCGTGCTTAATACAACGAAACAAGCTGTTTTAGACCAAACGGATCTAGATATGAAGACATCGGTTTTACAAGTGTCCCTGTAATACGCGTCAAAACTTTTTCTCTTATAACTGCGCGAAAAGCATGTATTCGTGCTTAAAACAACGACACAAGCTGTTCCAGACCGAAACAAGCTAAATCTGAACATCGGTTTACAAGTGTCAGTGTGATACGCGTCAAAACGTTTTCTCATAACTGTGCGGAAAGCATGTATTCGTGCTTAATACAACAAAACAAGCTGTTTTACACCGAAAAGAGCTAAATCTGAACACATCGGTTTTACAAGTGTCCGTGTGATACGCGTCAATATTTTTTCTCTCATAACTGCGCGAAAAGCATGTATTCGTGCTTAATACAACGAAACAAGCTGTTTTAGACCAAAAGGATGTATATATGAACACATCGGTTTTACAAGTGTCCATGTGATACGCGTCAAAACTTTTTGTCTTATAACAGCGCGAAAAGAATGTATTCGTGCTTAATACAACGAAACAAGCTGTTTTAGACCAAAACGAGCTAGATCTGAACACATCGGTTTTAAGTGTTCGTGTGATACGCGTCAAACCTTTTCCTCTCATAACTGCGCGAAAAGCATGTATTCGTGCTTAATACAACGAAACAAGCTGTTTTAGACCGAAACGAGCTAAATCTGAACAATCGGTTTTACAAGTGTTCCTGTGATACGCGTCAAAACTTTTTCTCTCATAACTGCGCGGAAAGGACGTATTCGTGATTAAAACAAAGAATCAAGCTGGTTTAGACCGAAACGAGCTAAATCTGAACATCGGTTTACAAGTGTCAGTGTGATACGCGTCAAAACGTTTTCTCATAACTGCGCGAAAAGCATTTATTTGTGCTTAATACAACGAAACAAGCTGTTTTAGACCGAAACGAGCTAAATGTGAACACATCGGTTTTACAAGCGTCCGTGTGATACGCGTCAATGTTTTTTCTCTCATAACTGCACGAAAAGTATGTATTCGTGCTTAATACAACGAAACAAGCTGTTTTACACCAAAACGAGCTAGATATGAACACATCGGTTTTACAAGTGACCGTGTGATACTCGTCAAAACTTTTCGTCTCATAACTGCGCGAAAAGCATGTATCGTGCTTAATACAACGAAACAAGCTGTTTTAGAACGAAACGAGCTAAATGTGAACACATCGGTTTTACAAGCGTCCGTGTGATACGCGTCAATGTTTTTTCTCTCATAACTGCACGAAAATATGTATTCGTGCTTAATACAACGAAACAAGCTGTTTTACACCAAAACGAGCTAGATATGAACACATCGGTTTTACAAGTGACCGTGTGATACTCGTCAAAACTTTTCCTCTCATAACTGCGCGAAAAGCATGTATTCGTGCTTAATACAACGAGACAAGCTGTTTTAGATCGAAACGAGCTTGATCTAACAGATCGGTTTTGCAAGTGTTCTTGTGATACGCGTCAAAACTTTTTTCATAACTGCGCGAAAAGCATGTATTTGTGCTTAATACAACGAAACAAGCTGTTTTAGACAAAACGAGCTAGATCTGAGCACATCGGTTTTACAAGTGTCCGTGTGATACGTGTCAAAACTTTTTTTCATAACTGCGCGGAAACCATGTATTCGTGCTTAATACAACGAAACAAGCTGTTTTAAACCAAAACGAGCTAGATCTGAACACATCGGTTTTACAAGTGTCCCTGTGATACGCGTCAAAACTTTTTCTCTCATAACTGCGCGGAAAGGATGTATTCGTGATTAAAACAAAGAAAAAAGCTGTTTTAGACCAAAACGAGCTAAATCTGAACATCGGTTTACAAGTGTCAGTGTGATACGCGTCAAAACGTTTTCTCATAACTGCGCGAAAAGCATGTATTTGTGCTTAATACAACGAAACAAGCTGTTGTATACCGAAACGAGCTAAATATGAACACATCGGTTTTACAAGCGTCCGTGTGATACGCGTCAATATTTTTCTCTCATAACTGCGCGAAAAGCATGTATTCGTGCTTAATACAACGAAACAAGCTGTTTTAGACCGAAACGAGCTAAATCTGAACACATCGGTTTTACAAGTGTCCAGTGATACGCGTCAAAACTTTTTCTCACAACTGCGCGAAAAGCATGTATTCGTGCTTAATACAACGAAACAAGCTCTTTTAGACCAAAAAGAGCTAAATCTGAAAACATCGGTTTTACAAGTGTCCATGTGATACGCGTCAAAACTTTTTCTCATAACTGCGCGAAAAGCATTTATTCGTGCTTAATACAACGAAACAAGCTGTTTTACACCAAAACGAGCTCGATATGAACACATCGGTTTTACAAGTGACCGTGTGATACGCGTCAAAACTTTTTCTCTCATAACTGCGCGAAAAGCATGTATTCGTGCTTAATACAACGAAACAAACTGTTTTAGACCAAACGGATCTAGATATGAAGACATCGGTTTTACAAGTGTCCCTGTGATACGCGTCAAAACTTTTTCTCTTATAACTGCGCGAAAAGCATGTATTCGTGCTTAAAACAACGACACAAGCCGTTCCAGACCGAAACAAGCTAAATCTGAACATCGGTTTACAAGTGTCAGTGTGATACGCGTCAAAACGTTTTCTCATAACTGTGCGGAAAGCATGTATTCGTGCTTAATAGAACGTAACAAGCTGTTTTAGACCGAAACGAGCTAAATCTGAACACATCGGTTTTACAAGTGTCCGTGTGATACGCGTCAATATTTTTTCTCTCATAACTGCACGAAAAGTATGTATTCGTGCCTAATACAACGAAACAAGCTGTTTTACACCAAAACGAGCTAGATATGAACACATCGGTTTTACAAGTGACCGTGTGATACTCGTCAAAACTTTTCGTCTCATAACTGCGCGAAAAGCATGTATTCGTGCTTAATACAACGAGACAAGCTGTTTTAGATCGAAACGAGCTTGATCTAACAGATCGGTTTTGCAAGTGTTCATGTGATACGCGTCAAAACTTTTTTCATAACTGCGCGAAAAGCATGTATTTGTGCTTAATACAACGAAACAAGCTGTTTTAGACCAAAACGAGCTAGATCTGAACACATCGGTTTTACAAGTGTCCGTGTGATACGCGTCAAAACTTTTTTCATAACTGCGCGGAAACCATGTATTCGTGCTTAATACAACGAAACAAGCTGTTTTACATCGAAAAGAGCTAAATCTGAACACATCGGTTATACGTGTCCCTGTGATACGCGTCAAAACTTTTTCTCTTAAAACTGCGCGCAAAGCATGTATCGTGCTTAATACAACGAAACAAGCTGTTTTAGACCGAAACGAGCTAAATGTGAACACATCGGTTTTACAAGCGTCCGTGTGATACGCGTCAATGTTTTTTCTCTCATAACTGCACGAAAAGTATGTATTTGTGCTTAATACAACGAAACAAGCTGTTTTAAACCAAAACGAGCTAGATATGAACACATCGGTTTTACAAGTGACCGTGTGATACTCGTCAAAACTTTTCCTCTCATAACTGCGCGAAAAGCATGTATTCGTGCTTAATACAACGAGACAAGCTGTTTTAGATCGAAACGAGCTTGATCTAACAGATCTGTTTTGCAAGTGTTCATGTGATACGCGTCAAAACTTTTTTTCATAACTGCGCGAAAAGCATGTATTTGTGCTTAATACAACGAAACAAGCTGTTTTAGACAAAACGAGCTAGATCTGAACACATCGGTTTTACAAGTGTCCGTGTGATACGCGTCAAAACTTTTTTTCATAACTGCGCGGAAACCATGTATTCGTGCTTAATACAACGAAACAAGCTGTTTTAAACCAAAACGAGCTAGATCTGAACACATCGGTTTTACAAGTGTCCCTGTGATACGCGTCAAAACTTTTTCTCTCATAACTGCGCGAAAAGCATGTATTCGTGCTTAAAACAACGAAAAAAGCTGTTTTAGACCGAAACGAGCTAAATCTGAACATCGGTTTACAAGTGTCAGTGTGATACGCGTCAAAACGTTTTCTCATAACTGCGCGAAAAGCATGTATTTGTGCTTAATACAACGAAACAAGCTGTTGTATACCGAAACGAGCTAAATATGAACACATCGGTTTTACAAGCGTCCGTGTGATACGCGTCAATATTTTTCTCTCATAACTGCACGAAAAGCATGTATTCGTGCTTAATACATCGAAACAAGCTGTTTTAGACCGAAACGAGCTAAATCTGAACACATCGGTTTTACAAGTGTCCGTGTGATACGCGTCAAAACTTTTTCTCATAACTGCGCGAAAAGCATGTATTCGTGCTTAATACAACGAAACAAGCTGTTTTAGACCAAAAAGAGCTAAATCTGAAAACATCGGTTTTACAAGTGTCCATGTGATACGCGTCAAAACTTTTTCTCATAACTGCGCGAAAAGCATTTATTCGTGCTTAATACAACGAAACAAGCTGTTTTACACCAAAACGAGCTCGATATGAACACATCGGTTTTACAAGTGACCGTGTGATACGCGTCAAAACTTTTTCTCTCATAACTGCGCGAAAAGCATGTATTCGTGCTTAATACAACGAAACAAGCTGTTTTAGACCAAACGGATCTAGATATGAAGACATCGGTTTTACAAGTGTCCCTGTGATACGCGTCAAAACTTTTTCTCTTATAACTGCGCGAAAAGCATGTATTCGTGCTTAAAACAACGACACAAGCTGTTCCAGACCGAAACAAGCTAAATCTGAACATCGGTTTACAAGTGTCAGTGTGATACGCGTCAAAACGTTTTTCTCATAACTGTGCGGAAAGCATGTATTCGTGCTTAATAGAACGAAACAAGCTGTTTTAGACCGAAACGAGCTAAATCTGAACACATCGGTTTTACAAGTGTCCGTGTGATACGCGTCAATATTTTTTCTCTCATAACTGCACGAAAAGTATGTATTCGTGCTTAATACAACGAAACAAGCTGTTTTACACCAAAACGAGCTAGATATGAACACATCGGTTTTACAAGTGACCGTGTGATACTCGTCAAAACTTTTCGTCTCATAACTGCGCGAAAAGCATGTATTCGTGCTTAATACAACGAGACAAGCTGTTTTAGATCGAAACGAGCTTGATCTAACAGATCGGTTTTGCAAGTGTTCATGTGATACGCGTCAAAACTTTTTTTCATAACTGCGCGAAAAGCATGTATTTGTGCTTAATACAACGAAACAAGCTGTTTTAGACCAAAACGAGCTAGATCTGAACACATCGGTTTTACAAGTGTCCGTGTGATACGCGTCAAAACTTTTTTCATAACTGCGCGGAAACCATGTATTCGTGCTTAATACAACGAAACAAGCTGTTTTACACCGAAAACGAGCTAAATCTGAACACATCGGTTTTACAAGTGTCCCTGTGATACGCGTCAAAACTTTTTCTCTCATAACTGCGCGGAAAGCATGTATTCGTGCTTAATACAACGAAACAAGCTGTTTTAGACCGAAACGAGCTAGATATGAACACATCGGTTTTACAAGTGTCCGTGTGATACGCGTCAAAACTTTTTCTCTCATAACTGCGCGAAAAGCATGTATTCGTGCTTAAAACAACGAAACAAGCTGTTTTAGACCGAAACGAGCTAAATCTGAACCATCGGTTTTACAAGTGTCAGTGTGATACGCGTCAAAACTTTTTCTCATAACTGCGCGAAAAGCATGTATTCGTGCTTAATACAACGAAACAAGCTGTTTTAGACCGAAACGAGCTAAATCTGAACACATCGGTTTTACAAGTGTCCATGTGATACGCGTCAAAACTTTTTCTCATAACTGCGCGAAAAGCATGTATTCGTGCTTAATACAACGAAACAAGCTGTTTTACACCAAAACGAGCTCGATATGAACACATCGGTTTTACAAGTGACCGTGTGATACGCGTCAAAACTTTTTCTCTCATAACTGCGCGAAAAGCATGTATTCGTGCTTAATACAACGAAACAAGCTGTTTTAGACCAAACGGATCTAGATATGAAGACATCGGTTTTACAAGTGTCCCTGTGATACGCGTCAAAACTTTTTCTCTTATAACTGCGCGAAAAGCATGTATTCGTGCTTAAAACAACGACACAAGCTGTTCCAGACCGAAACAAGCTAAATCTGAACATCGGTTTACAAGTGTCAGTGTGATACGCGTCAAAACGTTTTCTCATAACTGTGCGGAAAGCATGTATTCGTGCTTAATAGAACGAAACAAGCTGTTTTAGACCGAAACGAGCTAAATCTGAACACATCGGTTTTACAAGTGTCCGTGTGATACGCGTCAAAACTTTTTTCATAACTGCGCGGAAAGCATGTATTCGTGCTTAATACAACGAAACAAGCTGTTTTAGACCAAAAAGAGCTAAATCTGAAAACATCGGTTTTACAAGTGTCCATGTGATACGCGTCAAAACTTTTTCTCATAACTGCGCGAAAAGCATTTATTCGTGCTTAATACAACGAAACAAGCTGTTTTACACCAAAACGAGCTCGATATGAACACATCGGTTTTACAAGTGACCGTGTGATACGCGTCAAAACTTTTTCTCTCATAACTGCGCGAAAAGCATGTATTCGTGCTTAATACAACGAAACAAGCTGTTTTAGACCAAACGGATCTAGATATGAAGACATCGGTTTTACAAGTGTCCCTGTGATACGCGTCAAAACTTTTTCTCTTATAACTGCGCGAAAAGCATGTATTCGTGCTTAAAACAACGACACAAGCTGTTCCAGACCGAAACAAGCTAAATCTGAACATCGGTTTACAAGTGTCAGTGTGATACGCGTCAAAACGTTTTTTCATAACTGTGCGGAAAGCATGTATTCGTGCTTAATAGAACGAAACAAGCTGTTTTAGACCGAAACGAGCTAAATCTGAACACATCGGTTTTACAAGTGTCCGTGTGATACGCGTCAATATTTTTTCTCTCATAACTGCACGAAAAGTATGTATTCGTGCTTAATACAACGAAACAAGCTGTTTTACACCAAAACGAGCTAGATATGAACACATCGGTTTTACAAGTGACCGTGTGATACTCGTCAAAACTTTTCGTCTCATAACTGCGCGAAAAGCATGTATTCGTGCTTAATACAACGAGACAAGCTGTTTTAGATCGAAACGAGCTTGATCTAACAGATCGGTTTTGCAAGTGTTCATGTGATACGCGTCAAAACTTTTTTTCATAACTGCGCGAAAAGCATGTATTTGTGCTTAATACAACGAAACAAGCTGTTTTAGACCAAAACGAGCTAGATCTGAACACATCGGTTTTACAAGTGTCCGTGTGATACGCGTCAAAACTTTTTTCATAACTGCGCGGAAACCATGTATTCGTGCTTAATACAACGAAACAAGCTGTTTTACACCGAAAAGAGCTAAATCTGAACACATCGGTTATACGTGTCCCTGTGATACGCGTCAAAACTTTTTCTCTTAAAACTGCGCGCAAAGCATGTATCGTGCTTAATACAACGAAACAAGCTGTTTTAGACCGAAACGAGCTAAATGTGAACACATCGGTTTTACAAGCGTCCGTGTGATACGCGTCAATGTTTTTTCTCTCATAACTGCACGAAAAGTATGTATTTGTGCTTAATACAACGAAACAAGCTGTTTTACACCAAAACGAGCTAGATATGAACACATCGGTTTTACAAGTGACCGTGTGATACTCGTCAAAACTTTTCCTCTCATAACTGCGCGAAAAGCATGTATTCGTGCTTAATACAACGAGACAAGCTGTTTTAGATCGAAACGAGCTTGATCTAACAGATCGGTTTTGCAAGTGTTCATGTGATACGCGTCAAAACTTTTTTTCATAACTGCGCGAAAAGCATGTATTTGTGCTTAATACAACGAAACAAGCTGTTTTAGACCAAAACGAGCTAGATCTGAACGCATCGGTTTTACAAGTGTCCGTGTGATACGCGTCAAAACTTTTTTTCATAACTGCGCGGAAACCATGTATTCGTGCTTAATACAACGAAACAAGCTGTTTTAAACCAAAACGAGCTAGATCTGAACACATCGGTTTTACAAGTGTCCCTGTGATACGCGTCAAAACTTTTTCTCTCATAACTGCGCGGAAAGGATGTATTCGTGATTAAAACAAAGAAAAAAGCTGTTTTAGACCAAAACGAGCTAAATCTGAACATCGGTTTACAAGTGTCAGTGTGATACGCGTCAAAACGTTTTCTCATAACTGCGCGAAAAGCATGTATTTGTGCTTAATACAACGAAACAAGCTGTTGTATACCGAAACGAGCTAAATATGAACACATCGGTTTTACAAGCGTCCGTGTGATACGCGTCAATATTTTTTCTCTCATAACTGCACGAAAAGCATGTATTCGTGCTTAATACATCGATACAAGCTGTTTTAGACCGAAACCAGCTAAATCTGAACACATCGGTTTTACAAGTGTCCAGTGATACGCGTCAAAACTTTTTCTCATAAGTGCGCGAAAAGCATGTATTTGTGCTTAATACAACGAAACAAGCTGTTTTAGACCAAAACGAGCTAGATCTGAACGCATCGGTTTTACAAGTGTCCGTGTGATACGCGTCAAAACTTTTTTTCATAACTGCGCGGAAAGCATGTATTCGTGCTTAATAGAACGAAACAAGCTGTTTTAAACCGAAACGAGCTAAATCTGAACACATCGGTTTTACAAGTGTCCGTGTGATACGCGTAAATATTTTTTCTCTCATAACTGCGCGAAAAGCATGTATTCGTGCCTAAAACAACGAAACAAGCTGTTTTAGACCGAAACGAGTTAAATCTGAACACATCGGTTTTACAAGTGTCCATGTGATACGCGTCAAAACTTTTTGTCTTATAACAGCGCGAAAAGCATGTATTCGTGCTTAATACAACGAAACAAGCTGTTTTAGACCAAAAGGATGTATATATGAACACATCGGTTTTACAAGTGTCCATGTGATACGCGTCAAAACTTTTTCTCTTATAACTGCGCGAAAAGCATGTATTCGTGCTTAAAACAACGACACAAGCTGTTCCAGACCGAAACAAGCTAAATCTGAACATCGGTTTACAAGTGTCAGTGTGATACGCGTCAAAACGTTTTCTCATAACTGTGCGGAAAGCATGTATTCGTGCTTAATAGAACGAAACAAGCTGTTTTAGACCGAAACGAGCTAAATCTGAACACATCGGTTTTACAAGTGTCCGTGTGATACGCGTCAATATTTTTTCTCTCATAACTGCACGAAAAGTATGTATTCGTGCCTAATACAACGAAACAAGCTGTTTTACACCAAAACGAGCTAGATATGAACACATCGGTTTTACAAGTGACGGTGTGATACTCGTCAAAACTTTTCGTCTCATAACTGCGCGAAAAGCATGTATTCGTGCTTAATACAACGAGACAAGCTGTTTTAGATCGAAACGAGCTTGATCTAACAGATCGGTTTTGCAAGTGTTCATGTGATACGCGTCAAAACTTTTTTCATAACTGCGCGAAAAGCATGTATTTGTGCTTAATACAACGAAACAAGCTGTTTTAGACCAAAACGAGCTAGATCTGAACACATCGGTTTTACAAGTGTCCGTGTGATACGCGTCAAAACTTTTTTCATAACTGCGCGGAAACCATGTATTCGTGCTTAATACAACGAAACAAGCTGTTTTACATCGAAAAGAGCTAAATCTGAACACATCGGTTATACGTGTCCCTGTGATACGCGTCAAAACTTTTTCTCTTAAAACTGCGCGCAAAGCATGTATCGTGCTTAATACAACGAAACAAGCTGTTTTAGACCGAAACGAGCTAAATGTGAACACATCGGTTTTACAAGCGTCCGTGTGATACGCGTCAATGTTTTTTCTCTCATAACTGCACGAAAAGTATGTATTTGTGCTTAATACAACGAAACAAGCTGTTTTAAACCAAAACGAGCTAGATATGAACACATCGGTTTTACAAGTGACCGTGTGATACTCGTCAAAACTTTTCCTCTCATAACTGCGCGAAAAGCATGTATTCGTGCTTAATACAACGAGACAAGCTGTTTTAGATCGAAACGAGCTTGATCTAACAGATCGGTTTTGCAAGTGTTCATGTGATACGCGTCAAAACTTTTTTTCATAACTGCGCGAAAAGCATGTATTTGTGCTTAATACAACGAAACAAGCTGTTTTAGACCAAAACGAGCTAGATCTGAACGCATCGGTTTTACAAGTGTCCGTGTGATACGCGTCAAAACTTTTTTTCATAACTGCGCGGAAACCATGTATTCGTGCTTAATACAACGAAACAAGCTGTTTTAAACCAAAACGAGCTAGATCTGAACACATCGGTTTTACAAGTGTCCCTGTGATACGCGTCAAAACTTTTTCTCTCATAACTGCGCGGAAAGGATGTATTCGTGATTAAAACAAAGAAAAAAGCTGTTTTAGACCAAACGGATCTAGATATGAACACATCGGTTTTACAAGTGTCCGTGTGATACGCGTCAAAACTTTTTTTCATAACTGCGCGGAAAGCATGTATTCGTGCTTAATAGAACGAAACAAGCTGTTTTAAACCGAAACGAGCTAAATCTGAACACATCGGTTTTACAAGTGTCCGTGTGATACGCGTCAAATATTTTTTCTCTCATAACTGCGCGAAAAGCATGTATTCGTGCCTAAAACAACGAAACAAGCTGTTTTAGACCGAAACGAGTTAAATCTGAACACATCGGTTTTACAAGTGTCCATGTGATACGCGTCAAAACTTTTTGTCTCATAACAGCGCGAAAAGCATGTATTCGTGCTTAATACAACGAAACAAGCTGTTTTAGACCAAAAGGATGCTATATATGAACACATCGGTTTTACAAGTGTCCATGTGATACGCGTCAAAACTTTTTCTCTTATAACTGCGCGAAAAGCATGTATTCGTGCTTAAAACAACGACACAAGCTGTTCCAGACCGAAACAAGCTAAATCTGAACATCGGTTTACAAGTGTCAGTGTGATACGCGTCAAAACGTTTTCTCATAACTGTGCGGAAAGCATGTATTCGTGCTTAATAGAACGAAACAAGCTGTTTTAGACCGAAACGAGCTAAATCTGAACACATCGGTTTTACAAGTGTCCGTGTGATACGCGTCAATATTTTTTCTCTCATAACTGCACGAAAAGTATGTATTCGTGCCTAATACAACGAAACAAGCTGTTTTACACCAAAACGAGCTAGATATGAACACATCGGTTTTACAAGTGACCGTGTGATACTCGTCAAAACTTTTCGTCTCATAACTGCGCGAAAAGCATGTATTCGTGCTTAATACAACGAGACAAGCTGTTTTAGATCGAAACGAGCTTGATCTAACAGATCGGTTTTGCAAGTGTTCATGTGATACGCGTCAAAACTTTTTTCATAACTGCGCGAAAAGCATGTATTTGTGCTTAATACAACGAAACAAGCTGTTTTAGACCAAAACGAGCTAGATCTGAACACATCGGTTTTACAAGTGTCCGTGTGATACGCGTCAAAACTTTTTTCATAACTGCGCGGAAACCATGTATTCGTGCTTAATACAACGAAACAAGCTGTTTTACATCGAAAAGAGCTAAATCTGAACACATCGGTTATACGTGTCCCTGTGATACGCGTCAAAACTTTTTCTCTTAAAACTGCGCGCAAAGCATGTATCGTGCTTAATACAACGAAACAAGCTGTTTTAGACCGAAACGAGCTAAATGTGAACACATCGGTTTTACAAGCGTCCGTGTGATACGCGTCAATGTTTTTTCTCTCATAACTGCACGAAAAGTATGTATTCGTGCTTAATACAACGAAACAAGCTGTTTTAAACCAAAACGAGCTAGATATGAACACATCGGTTTTACAAGTGACCGTGTGATACTCGTCAAAACTTTTCCTCTCATAACTGCGCGAAAAGCATGTATTCGTGCTTAATACAACGAGACAAGCTGTTTTAGATCGAAACGAGCTTGATCTAACAGATCGGTTTTGCAAGTGTTCATGTGATACGCGTCAAAACTTTTTTTCATAACTGCGCGAAAAGCATGTATTTGTGCTTAATACAACGAAACAAGCTGTTTTAGACCAAAACGAGCTAGATCTGAACACATCGGTTTTACAAGTGTCCGTGTGATACGCGTCAAAACTTTTTTTCATAACTGCGCGGAAACCATGTATTCGTGCTTAATACAACGAAACAAGCTGTTTTAAACCAAAACGAGCTAGATCTGAACACATCGGTTTTACAAGTGTCCCTGTGATACGCGTCAAAACTTTTTCTCTCATAACTGCGCGGAAAGGATGTATTCGTGATTAAAACAAAGAAAAAAGCTGTTTTAGACCAAACGGATCTAGATATGAACACATCGGTTTTACAAGTGTCCGTGTGATACGCGTCAAAACTTTTTCTCTTATAACTGCGCGAAAAGCATGTATTCGTGCTTAAAACAACGACACAAGCTGTTTCAGACCGAAACAAGCTAAATCTGAACATCGGTTTACAAGTGTCAGTGTGATACGCGTCAAAACGTTTTCTCATAACTGCGCGAAAAGCATGTATTCGTGCTTAATACAACGAAACAAGCTGTTTTAGACCGAAACGAGCTAAATCTGAACACATCGGTTTTACAAGTGTCCATGTGATACGCGTCAAAACTTTTTCTCATAACTGCGCGAAAAGCATGTATTCGTGCTTAATACAACGAAACAAGCTGTTTTAGACCAAAACGAGCTAGATATGAACACATCGGTTTTACAAGTGTCCATGTGATACGCGTCAAAACTTTTTCTCTCATAACTGCGCGAAAAGCATGTATTCGTGCTTAATACAACGAAACAAGCTGTTTTAGACCGAAACGAGCTAGATCTGAAACATCGGTTTTACAAGTGTCCGTGTGATACGCGTCAAAACTTTTTCTCATAACTGCGCGAAAAGCATGTATTCGTGCTTAATACAACGAAACAAGCTGTTTTAGACCGAAACGAGCTAAATCTGAACACATCGGTTTTACAAGTGTCCGTGTGATACGCGTCAAAACTTTTTCTCTCATAACTGCGCGAAAAGCATGTATTCGTGCTTAATACAACGAAACAAGCTGTTTTAGACCGAAACGAGCTAGATCTGAACACATCGGTTTTACAAGTGTCCGTGTGATACGCGTCAAAACTTTTCTCTCATAACTGCGCGAAAAGCATGTATTCGTGCTTAATACAACGAAACAAGCTGTTTTAGACCGAAACGAGCTAGATCTGAACACATCGGTTTTACAAGTGTCCGTGTGATACGCGTCAAAACTTTTTCTCATAACTGCGCGGAAAGCATGTATTCGTGCTTAATACAACGAAACAAGCTGTTTTACACCGAAACGAGCTAAATCTGAACACATCGGTTTTACAAGTGTCCGTGTGATACGCGTCAAAACTTTTTCTCTATAACTGCGCGAAAAGCATGTATTCGTGCTTAATACAACGAAACAAGCTGTTTTAGACCGAAACGAGCTAAATGTGAACACATCGGTTTTACAAGCGTCCGTGTGATACGCGTCAATGTTTTTTCTCTCATAACTGCACGAAAAGTATGTATTTGTGCTTAATACAACGAAACAAGCTGTTTTAGACCAAAACGAGCTAGATATGAACACATCGGTTTTACAAGTGACCGTGTGATACTCGTCAAAACTTTTCCTCTCATAACTGCGCGAAAAGCATGTATTCGTGCTTAATACAACGAGACAAGCTGTTTTAGATCGAAACGAGCTTGATCTAACAGATCGGTTTTGCAAGTGTTCATGTGATACGCGTCAAAACTTTTTTTCATAACTGCGCGAAAAGCATGTATTTGTGCTTAATACAACGAAACAAGCTGTTTTAGACCAAAACGAGCTAGATCTGAACACATCGGTTTTACAAGTGTCCGTGTGATACGCGTCAAAACTTTTTTTCATAACTGCGCGGAAACCATGTATTCGTGCTTAATACAACGAAACAAGCTGTTTTAAACCAAAACGAGCTAAATCTGAACACATCGGTTTTACAAGTGTCCCTGTGATACGCGTCAAAACTTTTTCTCTCATAACTGCGCGGAAAGCATGTATTCGTGCTTAATACAACGAAACAAGCTGTTTTAGACCGAAACGAGCTAGATATGAACACATCGGTTTTACAAGTGTCCGTGTGATACGCGTCAAAACTTTTTCTCTCATAACTGCGCGAAAAGCATGTATTCGTGCTTAATACAACGACACAAGCTGTTTTAGACCGAAACAAGCTAAATCTGAACACATCGGTTTTACAAGTGTCAGTGTGATACGCGTCAAAACTTTTTCTCATAACTGCGCGAAAAGCATGTATTTGTGCTTAATACAACGAAACAAGCTGTTTTAGACCGAAACGAGCTAAATCTGAAAACATCGGTTTTACAAGTGTCCATGTGATACGCGTCAAAACTTTTTCTCATAACTGCGCGAAAAGCATTTATTCGTGCTTAATACAACGAAACAAGCTGTTTTACACCAAAACGAGCTCGATATGAACACATCGGTTTTACAAGTGACCGTGTGATACGCGTCAAAACTTTTTCTCTCATAACTGCGCGAAAAGCATGTATTCGTGCTTAATACAACGAAACAAGCTGTTTTAGACCAAACGGATCTAGATATGAAGACATCGGTTTTACAAGTGTCCCTGTGATACGCGTCAAAACTTTTTCTCTTATAACTGCGCGAAAAGCATGTATTCGTGCTTAAAACAACGACACAAGCTGTTCCAGACCGAAACAAGCTAAATCTGAACATCGGTTTACAAGTGTCAGTGTGATACGCGTCAAAACGTTTTCTCATAACTGTGCGGAAAGCATGTATTCGTGCTTAATAGAACGAAACAAGCTGTTTTAGACCGAAACGAGCTAAATCTGAACACATCGGTTTTACAAGTGTCCGTGTGATACGCGTCAAAACTTTTCTCTCATAACTGCGCGAAAAGCATGTATTCGTGCTTAATACAACGAAACAAGCTGTTTTAGACCAAAACGAGCTAAATCTGAACACATCGGTTTTACAAGTGTCCATGTGATACGCGTCAAAACTTTTTCTCATAACTGCGCGAAAAGCATGTATTCGTGCTTAATACAACGAAACAAGCTGTTTTAGACCAAAACGAGCTCGATCTGAACACATCGGTTTTACAAGTGACCGTGTGATACGCGTCAAAACTTTTTCTCATAACTGCGCGAAAAGCATGTATTCGTGCTTAATACAACGAAACAAGCTGTTTTAGACCAAAACGAGCTAGATATGAACACATCGGTTTTACAAGTGTCCCTGTGATACGCGTCAAAACTTTTTCTCTATAACTGCGCGAAAAGCATGTATTCGTGCTTAATACAACGAAACAAGCTGTTTCATACCGAAACAAGCTAAATCTGAACACATCGGTTTACAAGTGTCCGTGTGATACGCGTCAAAACGTTTTTCTCATAACTGCGCGGAAAGCATGTATTCGTGCTTAATACAACGAAACAAGCTGTTTTAGACCGAAACGAGCTAAATCTGAACACATCGGTTTTACAAGTGTCCGTGTGATACGCGTCAATATTTTTTCTCTCATAACTGCACGAAAAGTATGTATTCGTGCTTAATACAACGAAACAAGCTGTTTTACACCAAAACGAGCTAGATATGAACACATCGGTTTTACAAGTGACCGTGTGATACTCGTCAAAACTTTTCGTCTCATAACTGCGCGAAAAGCATGTATTCGTGCTTAATACAACGAGACAAGCTGTTTTAGACCGAAACGAGCTAGATCTGAACAGCATCGGTTTTGCAAGTGTCCATGTGATACGCGTCAAAACTTTTTTTCATAACTGCGCGAAAAGCATGTATTCGTGCTTAATACAACGAAACAAGCTGTTTTAGACCAAAACGAGCTAGATCTGAACACATCGGTTTTACAAGTGTCCGTGTGATACGCGTCAAAACTTTTTTTCATAACTGCGCGGAAAGCATGTATTCGTGCTTAATACAACGAAACAAGCTGTTTTAGACCAAAACGAGCTAGATCTGAACACATCGGTTTTACAAGTGTCCCTGTGATACGCGTCAAAACTTTTTCTCTTATAACTGCGCGAAAAGCATGTATTCGTGCTTAAAACAACGACACAAGCTGTTTCAGACCGAAACAAGCTAAATCTGAACATCGGTTTACAAGTGTCAGTGTGATACGCGTCAAAACGTTTTCTCATAACTGCGCGAAAAGCATGTATTTGTGCTTAATACAACGAAACAAGCTGTTGTATACCGAAACGAGCTAAATCTGAAAACATCGGTTTTACAAGTGTCCATGTGATACGCGTCAAAACTTTTTCTCATAACTGCGCGAAAAGCATTTATTCGTGCTTAATACAACGAAACAAGCTGTTTTACACCAAAACGAGCTCGATATGAACACATCGGTTTTACAAGTGACCGTGTGATACGCGTCAAAACTTTTTCTCTCATAACTGCGCGAAAAGCATGTATTCGTGCTTAATACAACGAAACAAGCTGTTTTAGACCAAACGGATCTAGATATGAAGACATCGGTTTTACAAGTGTCCCTGTGATACGCGTCAAAACTTTTTCTCTTATAACTGCGCGAAAAGCATGTATTCGTGCTTAAAACAACGACACAAGCTGTTCCAGACCGAAACAAGCTAAATCTGAACATCGGTTTACAAGTGTCAGTGTGATACGCGTCAAAACGTTTTCTCATAACTGTGCGGAAAGCATGTATTCGTGCTTAATAGAACGAAACAAGCTGTTTTAGACCGAAACGAGCTAAATCTGAACACATCGGTTTTACAAGTGTCCGTGTGATACGCGTCAAAACTTTTTTCATAACTGCGCGGAAACCATGTATTCGTGCTTAATACAACGAAACAAGCTGTTTTAGACCAAAAAGAGCTAAATCTGAAAACATCGGTTTTACAAGTGTCCATGTGATACGCGTCAAAACTTTTTCTCATAACTGCGCGAAAAGCATTTATTCGTGCTTAATACAACGAAACAAGCTGTTTTACACCAAAACGAGCTCGATATGAACACATCGGTTTTACAAGTGACCGTGTGATACGCGTCAAAACTTTTTCTCTCATAACTGCGCGAAAAGCATGTATTCGTGCTTAATACAACGAAACAAGCTGTTTTAGACCAAACGGATCTAGATATGAAGACATCGGTTTTACAAGTGTCCCTGTGATACGCGTCAAAACTTTTTCTCTTATAACTGCGCGAAAAGCATGTATTCGTGCTTAAAACAACGACACAAGCTGTTCCAGACCGAAACAAGCTAAATCTGAACATCGGTTTACAAGTGTCAGTGTGATACGCGTCAAAACGTTTTTTCATAACTGTGCGGAAAGCATGTATTCGTGCTTAATAGAACGAAACAAGCTGTTTTAGACCGAAACGAGCTAAATCTGAACACATCGGTTTTACAAGTGTCCGTGTGATACGCGTCAATATTTTTTCTCTCATAACTGCACGAAAAGTATGTATTCGTGCTTAATACAACGAAACAAGCTGTTTTACACCAAAACGAGCTAGATATGAACACATCGGTTTTACAAGTGACCGTGTGATACTCGTCAAAACTTTTCGTCTCATAACTGCGCGAAAAGCATGTATTCGTGCTTAATACAACGAGACAAGCTGTTTTAGATCGAAACGAGCTTGATCTAACAGATCGGTTTTGCAAGTGTTCATGTGATACGCGTCAAAACTTTTTTTCATAACTGCGCGAAAAGCATGTATTTGTGCTTAATACAACGAAACAAGCTGTTTTAGACCAAAACGAGCTAGATCTGAACACATCGGTTTTACAAGTGTCCGTGTGATACGCGTCAAAACTTTTTTCATAACTGCGCGGAAACCATGTATTCGTGCTTAATACAACGAAACAAGCTGTTTTACACCGAAAAGAGCTAAATCTGAACACATCGGTTATACGTGTCCCTGTGATACGCGTCAAAACTTTTTCTCTTAAAACTGCGCGCAAAGCATGTATCGTGCTTAATACTACGAAACAAGCTGTTTTAGACCGAAACGAGCTAAATGTGAACACATCGGTTTTACAAGCGTCCGTGTGATACGCGTCAATGTTTTTTCTCTCATAACTGCACGAAAAGTATGTATTTGTGCTTAATACAACGAAACAAGCTGTTTTACACCAAAACGAGCTAGATATGAACACATCGGTTTTACAAGTGACCGTGTGATACTCGTCAAAACTTTTCCTCTCATAACTGCGCGAAAAGCATGTATTCGTGCTTAATACAACGAGACAAGCTGTTTTAGATCGAAACGAGCTTGATCTAACAGATCGGTTTTGCAAGTGTTCATGTGATACGCGTCAAAACTTTTTTTCATAACTGCGCGAAAAGCATGTATTTGTGCTTAATACAACGAAACAAGCTGTTTTAGACCAAAACGAGCTAGATCTGAACGCATCGGTTTTACAAGTGTCCGTGTGATACGCGTCAAAACTTTTTTTCATAACTGCGCGGAAACCATGTATTCGTGCTTAATACAACGAAACAAGCTGTTTTAAACCAAAACGAGCTAGATCTGAACACATCGGTTTTACAAGTGTCCCTGTGATACGCGTCAAAACTTTTTCTCTCATAACTGCGCGGAAAGGATGTATTCGTGATTAAAACAAAGAAAAAAGCTGTTTTAGACCAAAACGAGCTAAATCTGAACATCGGTTTACAAGTGTCAGTGTGATACGCGTCAAAACGTTTTCTCATAACTGCGCGAAAAGCATGTATTTGTGCTTAATACAACGAAACAAGCTGTTGTATACCGAAACGAGCTAAATATGAACACATCGGTTTTACAAGCGTCCGTGTGATACGCGTCAATATTTTTTCTCTCATAACTGCACGAAAAGCATGTATTCGTGCTTAATACATCGATACAAGCTGTTTTAGACCGAAACCAGCTAAATCTGAACACATCGGTTTTACAAGTGTCCAGTGATACGCGTCAAAACTTTTTCTCATAACTGCGCGAAAAGCATGTATTTGTGCTTAATACAACGAAACAAGCTGTTTTAGACCAAAACGAGCTAGATCTGAACGCATCGGTTTTACAAGTGTCCGTGTGATACGCGTCAAAACTTTTTTTCATAACTGCGCGGAAAGCATGTATTCGTGCTTAATAGAACGAAACAAGCTGTTTTAAACCGAAACGAGCTAAATCTGAACACATCGGTTTTACAAGTGTCCGTGTGATACGCGTAAATATTTTTTCTCTCATAACTGCGCGAAAAGCATGTATTCGTGCCTAAAACAACGAAACAAGCTGTTTTAGACCGAAACGAGTTAAATCTGAACACATCGGTTTTACAAGTGTCCATGTGATACGCGTCAAAACTTTTTGTCTTATAACAGCGCGAAAAGCATGTATTCGTGCTTAATACAACGAAACAAGCTGTTTTAGACCAAAAGGATGTATATATGAACACATCGGTTTTACAAGTGTCCATGTGATACGCGTCAAAACTTTTTCTCTTATAACTGCGCGAAAAGCATGTATTCGTGCTTAAAACAACGACACAAGCTGTTCCAGACCGAAACAAGCTAAATCTGAACATCGGTTTACAAGTGTCAGTGTGATACGCGTCAAAACGTTTTCTCATAACTGTGCGGAAAGCATGTATTCGTGCTTAATAGAACGAAACAAGCTGTTTTAGACCGAAACGAGCTAAATCTGAACACATTGGTTTTACAAGTGTCCGTGTGATACGCGTCAATATTTTTTCTCTCATAACTGCACGAAAAGTATGTATTCGTGCCTAATACAACGAAACAAGCTGTTTTACACCAAAACGAGCTAGATATGAACACATCGGTTTTACAAGTGACGGTGTGATACTCGTCAAAACTTTTCGTCTCATAACTGCGCGAAAAGCATGTATTCGTGCTTAATACAACGAGACAAGCTGTTTTAGATCGAAACGAGCTTGATCTAACAGATCGGTTTTGCAAGTGTTCATGTGATACGCGTCAAAACTTTTTTCATAACTGCGCGAAAAGCATGTATTTGTGCTTAATACAACGAAACAAGCTGTTTTAGACCAAAACGAGCTAGATCTGAACACATCGGTTTTACAAGTGTCCGTGTGATACGCGTCAAAACTTTTTTCATAACTGCGCGGAAACCATGTATTCGTGCTTAATACAACGAAACAAGCTGTTTTACATCGAAAAGAGCTAAATCTGAACACATCGGTTATACGTGTCCCTGTGATACGCGTCAAAACTTTTTCTCTTAAAACTGCGCGCAAAGCATGTATCGTGCTTAATACAACGAAACAAGCTGTTTTAGACCGAAACGAGCTAAATGTGAACACATCGGTTTTACAAGCGTCCGTGTGATACGCGTCAATGTTTTTTCTCTCATAACTGCACGAAAAGTATGTATTTGTGCTTAATACAACGAAACAAGCTGTTTTAAACCAAAACGAGCTAGATATGAACACATCGGTTTACAAGTGACCGTGTGATACTCGTCAAAACTTTTCCTCTCATAACTGCGCGAAAAGCATGTATTCGTGCTTAATACAACGAGACAAGCTGTTTTAGATCGAAACGAGCTTGATCTAACAGATCGGTTTTGCAAGTGTTCATGTGATACGCGTCAAAACTTTTTTTCATAACTGCGCGAAAAGCATGTATTTGTGCTTAATACAACGAAACAAGCTGTTTTAGACCAAAACGAGCTAGATCTGAACGCATCGGTTTTACAAGTGTCCGTGTGATACGCGTCAAAACTTTTTTTCATAACTGCGCGGAAACCATGTATTCGTGCTTAATACAACGAAACAAGCTGTTTTAAACCAAAACGAGCTAGATCTGAACACATCGGTTTTACAAGTGTCCCTGTGATACGCGTCAAAACTTTTTCTCTCATAACTGCGCGGAAAGGATGTATTCGTGATTAAAACAAAGAAAAAAGCTGTTTTAGACCAAACGGATCTAGATATGAACACATCGGTTTTACAAGTGTCCGTGTGATACGCGTCAAAACTTTTTTTCATAACTGCGCGGAAAGCATGTATTCGTGCTTAATAGAACGAAACAAGCTGTTTTAAACCGAAACGAGCTAAATCTGAACACATCGGTTTTACAAGTGTCCGTGTGATACGCGTAAATATTTTTTCTCTCATAACTGCGCGAAAAGCATGTATTCGTGCCTAAAACAACGAAACAAGCTGTTTTAGACCGAAACGAGTTAAATCTGAACACATCGGTTTTACAAGTGTCCATGTGATACGCGTCAAAACTTTTTGTCTTATAACAGCGCGAAAAGCATGTATTCGTGCTTAATACAACGAAACAAGCTGTTTTAGACCAAAAGGATGTATATATGAACACATCGGTTTTACAAGTGTCCATGTGATACGCGTCAAAACTTTTTCTCTTATAACTGCGCGAAAAGCATGTATTCGTGCTTAAAACAACGACACAAGCTGTTCCAGACCGAAACAAGCTAAATCTGAACATCGGTTTACAAGTGTCAGTGTGATACGCGTCAAAACGTTTTCTCATAACTGTGCGGAAAGCATGTATTCGTGCTTAATAGAACGAAACAAGCTGTTTTAGACCGAAACGAGCTAAATCTGAACACATCGGTTTTACAAGTGTCCGTGTGATACGCGTCAATATTTTTTCTCTCATAACTGCACGAAAAGTATGTATTCGTGCCTAATACAACGAAACAAGCTGTTTTACACCAAAACGAGCTAGATATGAACACATCGGTTTTACAAGTGACCGTGTGATACTCGTCAAAACTTTTCGTCTCATAACTGCGCGAAAAGCATGTATTCGTGCTTAATACAACGAGACAAGCTGTTTTAGATCGAAACGAGCTTGATCTAACAGATCGGTTTTGCAAGTGTTCATGTGATACGCGTCAAAACTTTTTTCATAACTGCGCGAAAAGCATGTATTTGTGCTTAATACAACGAAACAAGCTGTTTTAGACCAAAACGAGCTAGATCTGAACACATCGGTTTTACAAGTGTCCGTGTGATACGCGTCAAAACTTTTTTCATAACTGCGCGGAAACCATGTATTCGTGCTTAATACAACGAAACAAGCTGTTTTACATCGAAAAGAGCTAAATCTGAACACATCGGTTATACGTGTCCCTGTGATACGCGTCAAAACTTTTTCTCTTAAAACTGCGCGCAAAGCATGTATCGTGCTTAATACAACGAAACAAGCTGTTTTAGACCGAAACGAGCTAAATGTGAACACATCGGTTTTACAAGCGTCCGTGTGATACGCGTCAATGTTTTTTCTCTCATAACTGCACGAAAAGTATGTATTTGTGCTTAATACAACGAAACAAGCTGTTTTAAACCAAAACGAGCTAGATATGAACACATCGGTTTTACAAGTGACCGTGTGATACTCGTCAAAACTTTTCCTCTCATAACTGCGCGAAAAGCATGTATTTGTGCTTAATACAACGAAACAAGCTGTTTTAGACCAAAACGAGCTAGATCTGAACGCATCGGTTTTACAAGTGTCCTTGTGATACGCGTCAAAACTTTTTTTCATAACTGCGCGGAAACCATGTATTCGTGCTTAATACAACGAAACACGCTGTTTTAAACCAAAACGAGCTACATCTGAACACATCGGTTTTACAAGTGTCCCTGTGATACGCGTCAAAACTTTTTCTCTCATAACTGCGCGGAAAGGATGTATTCGTGATTAAAACAAAGAAAAAAGCTGTTTTAGACCAAACGGATCTAGATATGAACACATCGGTTTTACAAGTGTCCCTGTGATACGCGTCAAAACTTTTTCTCTTATAACTGCGCGAAAAGCATGTATTCGTGCTTAAAACAACGACACAAGCTGTTTCAGACCGAAACAAGCTAAATCTGAACATCGGTTTACAAGTGTCAGTGTGATACGCGTCAAAACGTTTTCTCATAACTGCGCGAAAAGCATGTATTTGTGCTTAATACAACGAAACAAGCTGTTGTATACCGAAACGAGCTAAATCTGAAAACATCGGTTTTACAAGTGTCCATGTGATACGCGTCAAAACTTTTTCTCATAACTGCGCGAAAAGCATTTATTCGTGCTTAATACAACGAAACAAGCTGTTTTACACCAAAACGAGCTCGATATGAACACATCGGTTTTACAAGTGACCGTGTGATACGCGTCAAAACTTTTTCTCTCATAACTGCGCGAAAAGCATGTACTCGTGCTTAATACAACGAAACAAGCTGTTTTAGACCAAACGGATCTAGATATGAAGACATCGGTTTTACAAGTGTCCCTGTGATACGCGTCAAAACTTTTTCTCTTATAACTGCGCGAAAAGCATGTATTCGTGCTTAAAACAACGACACAAGCTGTTCCAGACCGAAACAAGCTAAATCTGAACATCGGTTTACAAGTGTCAGTGTGATACGCGTCAAAACGTTTTCTCATAACTGTGCGGAAAGCATGTATTCGTGCTTAATAGAACGAAACAAGCTGTTTTAGACCGAAACGAGCTAAATCTGAACACATCGGTTTTACAAGTGTCCGTGTGATACGCGTCAAAACTTTTTCTCATAACTGCGCGAAAAGCATTTATTCGTGCTTAATACAACGAAACAAGCTGTTTTACACCAAAACGAGCTCGATATGAACACATCGGTTTTACAAGTGACCGTGTGATACGCGTCAAAACTTTTTCTCTCATAACTGCGCGAAAAGCATGTATTCGTGCTTAATACAACGAAACAAGCTGTTTTAGACCAAACGGATCTAGATATGAAGACATCGGTTTTACAAGTGTCCCTGTGATACGCGTCAAAACTTTTTCTCTCATAACTGCGCGAAAAGCATGTATTCGTGCTTAATACAACGAGACAAGCTGTTTTAGATCGAAACGAGCTTGATCTAACAGATCGGTTTTGCAAGTGTTCATGTGATACGCGTCAAAACTTTTTTCATAACTGCGCGAAAAGCATGTATTCGTGCTTAATACAACGAGACAAGCTGTTTTAGATCGAAACGAGCTTGATCTAACAGATCGGTTTTACAAGTGTCCCTGTGATACGCGTCAAAACTTTTTCTCTTATAACTGCGCGAAAAGCATGTATTCGTGCTTAAAACAACGACACAAGCTGTTTCAGACCGAAACAAGCTAAATCTGAACATCGGTTTACAAGTGTCAGTGTGATACGCGTCAAAACGTTTTCTCATAACTGCGCGAAAAGCATGTATTTGTGCTTAATACAACGAAACAAGCTGTTGTATACCGAAACGAGCTAAATCTGAAAACATCGGTTTTACAAGTGTCCATGTGATACGCGTCAAAACTTTTTCTCATAACTGCGCGAAAAGCATTTATTCGTGCTTAATACAACGAAACAAGCTGTTTTACACCAAAACGAGCTCGATATGAACACATCGGTTTTACAAGTGACCGTGTGATACGCGTCAAAACTTTTTCTCTCATAACTGCGCGAAAAGCATGTATTCGTGCTTAATACAACGAAACAAGCTGTTTTAGACTAAACGGATCTAGATATGAAGACATCGGTTTTACAAGTGTCCCTGTGATACGCGTCAAAACTTTTTCTCTTATAACTGCGCGAAAAGCATGTATTCGTGCTTAAAACAACGACACAAGCTGTTCCAGACCGAAACAAGCTAAATCTGAACATCGGTTTACAAGTGTCAGTGTGATACGCGTCAAAACGTTTTCTCATAACTGTGCGGAAAGCATGTATTCGTGCTTAATAGAACGAAACAAGCTGTTTTAGACCGAAACGAGCTAAATCTGAACACATCGGTTTTACAAGTGTCCGTGTGATACGCGTCAAAACTTTTTTCATAACTGCGCGGAAACCATGTATTCGTGCTTAATACAACGAAACAAGCTGTTTTAGACCAAAAAGAGCTAAATCTGAAAACATCGGTTTTACAAGTGTCCATGTGATACGCGTCAAAACTTTTTCTCATGACTGCGCGAAAAGCATTTATTCGTGCTTAATACAACGAAACAAGCTGTTTTACACCAAAACGAGCTCGATATGAACACATCGGTTTTACAAGTGACCGTGTGATACGCGTCAAAACTTTTTCTCTCATAACTGCGCGAAAAGCATGTATTCGTGCTTAATACAACGAAACAAGCTGTTCCATACCGAAACAAGCTAAATCTGAACATCGGCTTACAAGTGTCAGTGTGATACGCGTCAAAACGTTTTTTCATAACTGTGCGGAAAGCATGTATTCGTGCTTAATAGAACGAAACAAGCTGTTTTAGACCGAAACGAGCTAAATCTGAACACATCGGTTTTACAAGTGTCCGTGTGATACGCGTCAATATTTTTTCTCTCATAACTGCACGAAAAGTATGTATTCGTGCTTAATACAACGAAACAAGCTGTTTTACACCAAAACGAGCTAGATATGAACACATCGGTTTTACAAGTGACGGTGTGATACTCGTCAAAACTTTTCGTCTCATAACTGCGCGAAAAGCATGTATTCGTGCTTAATACAACGAGACAAGCTGTTTTAGATCGAAACGAGCTTGATCTAACAGATCGGTTTTGCAAGTGTTCATGTGATACGCGGCAAAACTTTTTTCATAACTGCGCGAAAAGCATGTATTTGTGCTTAATACAACGAAACAAGCTGTTTTAGACCAAAACGAGCTAGATCTGAACACGTCGGTTTTACAAGTGTCCGTGTGATACGCGTCAAAACTTTTTTCATAACTGCGCGGAAACCATGTATTCGTGCTTAATACAACGAAACAAGCTGTTTTACACCGAAAAGAGCTAAATCTGAACACATCGGTTATACGTGTCTCTGTGATACGCGTCAAAACTTTTTCTCTTAAAACTGCGCGCAAAGCATGTATCGTGCTTAATACTACGAAACAAGCTGTTTTAGACCGAAACGAGCTAAATGTGAACACATCGGTTTTACAAGCGTCCGTGTGATACGCGTCAATGTTTTTTCTCTCATAACTGCACGAAAAGTATGTATTTGTGCTTAATACAACGAAACAAGCTGTTTTACACCAAAACGAGCTAGATATGAACACATCGGTTTTACAAGTGACCGTGTGATACTCGTCAAAACTTTTCCTCTCATAACTGCGCGAAAAGCATGTATTCGTGCTTAATACAACGAGACAAGCTGTTTTAGATCGAAACGAGCTTGATCTAACAGATCGGTTTTGCAAGTGTTCATGTGATACGCGTCAAAACTTTTTTTCATAACTGCGCGAAAAGCATGTATTTGTGCTTAATACAACGAAACAAGCTGTTTTAGACCAAAACGAGCTAGATCTGAACACATCGGTTTTACAAGTGTCCGTGTGATACGCGTCAAAACTTTTTTTCATAACTGCGCGGAAACCATGTATTCGTGCTTAATACAACGAAACAAGCTGTTTTAGACCAAAACGAGCTAGATCTGAACACATCGGTTTTACAAGTGTCCCTGTGATACGCGTCAAAACTTTTTCTCTTATAACTGCGCGAAAAGCATGTATTCGTGCTTAATACAACGAAACAAGCTGTTTTAGACCGAAACCAGCTAAATCTGAACGCATCGGTTTTACAAGTGTCCATGTGATACGCGTCAAAACTTTTTCTCTCATAACTGCGCGAAAAGCATGTATTCGTGCTTAAAACAACGAAACAAGCTGTTTTAGACCGAAACGAGCTAAATCTGAACACATCGGTTTTACAAGTGTCCATGTGATACGCGTCAAAACTTTTTCTCATAACTGCGCGAAAAGCATGTATTCGTGCTTAATACAACGAAACAAGCTGTTTTAGACCGAAACGAGCTAGATCTGAACACATCGGTTTTGCAAGTGTCCATGTGATACGCGTCAAAACTTTTTCTCTCATAACTGCGCGAAAAGCATGTATTCGTGCTTAATACAACGAAACAAGCTGTTTTAGACCGAAACGAGCTAGATCTGAACACATCGGTTTTACAAGTGTCCATGTGATACGCGTCAAAACTTTTTCTCTCATAACTGCGCGAAAAGCATGTATTCGTGCTTAATACAACGAAACAAGCTGTTTTAGACCGAAACGAGCTAAATCTGAACACATCGGTTTTGCAAGTGTCCATGTGATACGCGTCAAAACTTTTCTTCATAACTGCGCGAAAAGCATGTATTCGTGCTTAATACAACGAAGACAAGCTGTTTTAGACCGAAACGAGCTTAGATCTGAACAGATCGGTTTTACAAGTGTCCCTGTGATACGCGTCAAAACTTTTTCTCTTATAACTGCGCGAAAAGCATGTATTCGTGCTTAAAACAACGACACAAGCTGTTTCAGACCGAAACAAGCTAAATCTGAACATCGGTTTACAAGTGTCAGTGTGATACGCGTCAAAACGTTTTCTCATAACTGCGCGAAAAGCATGTATTTGTGCTTAATACAACGAAACAAGCTGTTGTATACCGAAACGAGCTAAATCTGAAAACATCGGTTTTACAAGTGTCCATGTGATACGCGTCAAAACTTTTTCTCATAACTGCGCGAAAAGCATTTATTCGTGCTTAATACAACGAAACAAGCTGTTTTACACCAAAACGAGCTCGATATGAACACATCGGTTTTACAAGTGACCGTGTGATACGCGTCAAAACTTTTTCTCTCATAACTGCGCGAAAAGCATGTATTCGTGCTTAATACAACGAAACAAGCTGTTTTAGACTAAACGGATCTAGATATGAAGACATCGGTTTTACAAGTGTCCCTGTGATACGCGTCAAAACTTTTTCTCTTATAACTGCGCGAAAAGCATGTATTCGTGCTTAAAACAACGACACAAGCTGTTCCAGACCGAAACAAGCTAAATCTGAACCATCGGTTTTACAAGTGTCAGTGTGATACGCGTCAAAACGTTTTCTCATAACTGCGCGGAAAGCATGTATTCGTGCTTAATAGAACGAAACAAGCTGTTTTAGACCGAAACGAGCTAAATCTGAACACATCGGTTTTACAAGTGTCCGTGTGATACGCGTCAAAACTTTTTCTCATAACTGCGCGAAAAGCATGTATTCGTGCTTAATACAACGAAACAAGCTGTTTTAGACCAAAACGAGCTAGATCTGAACACATCGGTTTTACAAGTGTCCATGTGATACGCGTCAAAACTTTTTCTCATAACTGCGCGAAAAGCATGTATTCGTGCTTAATACAACGAAACAAGCTGTTTTAGACCGAAACGAGCTAGATCTGAACACATCGGTTTTACAAGTGTCCGTGTGATACGCGTCAAAACTTTTTCTCTCATAACTGCGCGAAAAGCATGTATTCGTGCTTAATACAACGAAACAAGCTGTTTTAGACCGAAACGAGCTAAATCTGAACACATCGGTTTTACAAGTGTCCATGTGATACGCGTCAAAACTTTTTCTCATAACTGCGCGAAAAGCATGTATTCGTGCTTAATACAACGAAACAAGCTGTTTTAGACCGAAACGAGCTAGATCTGAACACATCGGTTTTACAAGTGTCCGTGTGATACGCGTCAAAACTTTTTCTCTCATAACTGCGCGAAAAGCATGTATTCGTGCTTAATACAACGAAACAAGCTGTTTTAGACCAAAACGAGCTAGATCTGAACACATCGGTTTTACAAGTGTCCGTGTGATACGCGTCAAAACTTTTTCTCTTATAACTGCGCGAAAAGCATGTATTCGTGCTTAATACAACGAAACAAGCTGTTTTAGACCGAAACGAGCTAAATCTGAACACATCGGTTTTGCAAGTGTCCATGTGATACGCGTCAAAACTTTTTCTCATAACTGCGCGAAAAGCATGTATTCGTGCTTAATACAACGAAACAAGCTGTTTTAGACCAAAACGAGCTAGATCTGAACACATCGGTTTTACAAGTGTCCGTGTGATACGCGTCAAAACTTTTTTCATAACTGCGCGGAAAGCATGTATTCGTGCTTAATACAACGAAACAAGCTGTTTTAGACCGAAAAGAGCTAAATCTGAACACATCGGTTTTACAAGTGTCCATGTGATACGCGTCAAAACTTTTTCTCTTATAACTGCGCGAAAAGCATGTATCGTGCTTAATACAACGAAACAAGCTGTTTTAGACCGAAACGAGCTAAATGTGAACACATCGGTTTTACAAGCGTCCGTGTGATACGCGTCAATGTTTTTTCTCTCATAACTGCACGAAAAGTATGTATTCGTGCTTAATACAACGAAACAAGCTGTTTTACACCAAAACGAGCTAGATATGAACACATCGGTTTTACAAGTGACCGTGTGATACTCGTCAAAACTTTTCCTCTCATAACTGCGCGAAAAGCATGTATTCGTGCTTAATACAACGAGACAAGCTGTTTTAGATCGAAACGAGCTTGATCTAACAGATCGGTTTTGCAAGTGTTCATGTGATACGCGTCAAAACTTTTTTTCATAACTGCGCGAAAAGCATGTATTTGTGCTTAATACAACGAAACAAGCTGTTTTAGACCAAAACGAGCTAGATCTGAACGCATCGGTTTTACAAGTGTCCGTGTGATACGCGTCAAAACTTTTTTTCATAACTGCGCGGAAACCATGTATTCGTGCTTAATACAACGAAACAAGCTGTTTTAAACCAAAACGAGCTAGATCTGAACACATCGGTTTTACAAGTGTCCCTGTGATACGCGTCAAAACTTTTTCTCTCATAACTGCGCGGAAAGGATGTATTCGTGCTTAATACAACGAAACAAGCTGTTTTAGACCGAAACGAGCTAGATCTGAACGCATCGGTTTTGCAAGTGTCCATGTGATACGCGTCAAAACTTTTTCTCTCATAACTGCGCGAAAAGCATGTATTCGTGCTTAAAACAACGAAACAAGCTGTTTTAGACCGAAACGAGCTAAATCTGAACTCATCGGTTTTACAAGTGTCCATGTGATACGCGTCAAAACTTTTTCTCATAACTGCGCGAAAAGCATGTATTCGTGCTTAAACAACGAAACAAGCTGTTTTAGACCGAAACGAGCTAGATCTGAACACATCGGTTTTGCAAGTGTCCATGTGATACGCGTCAAAACTTTTTCTCTCTATAACTGCGCGAAAAGCATGTATTCGTGCTTAAAACAACGAAACAAGCTGTTTTAGACCGAAACGAGCTAAATCTGAACACATCGGTTTTACAAGTGTCCATGTGATACGCGTCAAAACTTTCTCTCTCATAACTGCGCGAAAAGCATGTATTCGTGCTTAATACAACGAAACAAGCTGTTTTAGACCGAAACGAGCTAAATCTGAACACATCGGTTTTACAAGTGTCCATGTGATACGCGTCAAAACTTTTTCTCTCATAACTGCGCGAAAAGCATGTATTCGTGCTTAATACAACGAAACAAGCTGTTTTAGACCGAAACGAGCTAAATCTGAACACATCGGTTTTACAAGTGTCCATGTGATACGCGTCAAAACTTTTTCTCTATAACTGCGCGAAAAGCATGTATTCGTGCTTAATACAACGAAACAAGCTGTTTTAGACCGAAACGAGCTAAATCTGAACACATCGGTTTTACAAGTGTCCGTGTGATACGCGTCAAAACTTTTTCTCTCATAACTGCGCGAAAAGCATGTATTCGTGCTTAATACAACGAAACAAGCTGTTTTAGACCGAAAACGAGCTAAATCTGAACACATCGGTTTTACAAGTGTCCCTGTGATACGCGTCAAAACTTTTTCTCTATAACTGCGCGAAAAGCATGTATTCGTGCTTAATACAACGAAACAAGCTGTTTTAGACCAAAACGAGCTAAATCTGAACACATCGGTTTTACAAGTGTCCATGTGATACGCGTCAAAACTTTTTCTTCATAACTGCGCGAAAAGCATGTATTCGTGCTTAATACAACGAAACAAGCTGTTTTAGACCGAAACCAGCTAGATCTGAACACATCGGTTTTGCAAGTGTCCATGTGATACGCGTCAAAACTTTTTCTCTATAACTGCGCGAAAAGCATGTATTCGTGCTTAATACAACGAAACAAGCTGTTTTAGACCGAAACGAGCTAAATCTGAACTCATCGGTTTTACAAGTGTCCATGTGATACGCGTCAAAACTTTTTCTCATAACTGCGCGAAAAGCATGTATTCGTGCTTAATACAACGAAACAAGCTGTTTTAGACCGAAACCAGCTAGATCTGAACACATCGGTTTTGTAAGTGTCCATGTGATACGCGTCAAAACTTTTTCTCTCATAACTGCGCGAAAAGCATGTATTCGTGCTTAAAACAACGAAACAAGCTGTTTTAGACCGAAACGAGCTAAATCTGAACACATCGGTTTTGCAAGTGTCCATGTGATACGCGTCAAAACTTTTCTCTCATAACTGCGCGAAAAGCATGTATTCGTGCTAAAACAACGAAACAAGCTGTTTTAGACCGAAACGAGCTAAATCTGAACACATCGGTTTTGCAAGGGTCCATGTGATACGCGTCAAAACTTTTTCTCTTAAAACTGCGCGCAAAGCATGTATTCGTGCTTAATACAACAAAACAAGCTGTTTTAGACCGAAGCGAGTTAAATCTGAACACATCGGTTTTACAAGTGTCCGTGTGATCCGCGTCAAAACTTTTTCTCTCATAACTGCGCGAAAAGCATGTATTCTTGCTTAAAACAACGAAACAAGCTGTTTTAGACCGAAGCGAGTTAAATCTGAACACATCGGTTTTACAAGTGTCCATGTGATACGCGTCAAAACTTTTTCTCTTATAACTGCGCGAAACGCATGTATTCGTGCTTAATACAAAGAAACAAGCTGTTTTAGACCGAAACGAGCTAAATCTGAACACATCGGTTTTGCAAGTGTCCATGTGATACGCGTCAAAACTTTTTTTCATAACTGCGCGAAAAGCATGTATTTGTGCTTAATACAACGAAACAAGCTGTTTTAGACCAAAACGAGCTAGATCTGAACACATCGGTTTTACAAGTGTCCATGTGATACGCGTCAAAACTTTTTCTCATAACTGCGCGAAAAGCATGTATTCGTGCTTAATACAACGAAACAAGCTGTTTTAGACCAAAACGAGCTAGATCTGAACACATCGGTTTTACAAGTGACCGTGTGATACGCGTCAAAACTTTTTCTTCATAACTGCGCGAAAAGCATGTATTCGTGCTTAATACAACGAAACAAGCTGTTTTACACCGAAACGAGCTAAATCTGAACACATCGGTTTACAAGTGTCCATGTGATACGCGTCAAAACTTTTTCTCTCATAACTGCGCGAAAAGCATGTATTCGTGCTTAATACAACGAAACAAGCTGTTTTAGACCAAAACGAGCTAGATATGAACACATCGGTTTTACAAGTGTCCGTGTGATACGCGTCAAAACTTTTTCTCTCATAACTGCGCGAAAAGCATGTATTCGTGCTTAATACAACGAAACAAGCTGTTTTAGACCGAAAGGAGCTAGATATGAACACATCGGTTTTACAAGTGTCCGCTGTGATACGCGTCAAAACTTTTCCTGTCATAACTGCGCGAAAAGCATGTATTCGTGCTTAATACAACGAGACAAGCTGTTTTAGACCGAAACGAGCTAGATCTAAACACATCGGTTTTGCAGAGTTCGAGTGATACGCGTCAAAACTTTTTCTCTTGTAGCTGCGCGAAAAGCATGTATTCGTGAATAAAACAACGAAACAAGCTGTTTTAGACCGAAACAAGCTAAATCTGAACATCGGTTTACAAGTGTCAGTGTGATACGCGTCAAAACGTTTTCTCATAACTGCGCGAAAAGCATGTATTCGTGCTTAATAGAAAGAAACAAGCTGTTTTAGACCGAAACGAGCTAAATCTGAACACATCGGTTTTACAAGTGTCCGTGTGATACGCGTCAATATTTTTTCCCTCATAACTGCGCGAAAAGCATGTATTCGTGCCTAAAACAATGAAATAAGCTGTTTTAGACCGAAGCGAGTTAAATCTGAACACATCGGTTTTTCAAGTGTCCGTGTGATACGCGTCAAAACTTTTTCTAATAACTACGCGAAAAGCATGTATTCGTGCTTAATACAACGAAACCAAAACAAGCTGTTTTACACCAAAACGAGCTAGATATGAACACATCCGATTTACAAGTGTCCGTGTGATACGCGTCAAAACTTTTTCTCTCATAACTGAGCGAAAAGCATGTATTCGTGCTTAATACAACGAAACAAGCTGTTTTAGACCAAAACGAGCTAGATATGAACACATCGGTTTTACAAGTGACCGTGTGATACGCGTCAAAACTTTTTCTAATAACTACTCGAAAAGCATGTATTCGTGCTTAATACAACGAAACAAAAACAAGCTGTTTTACACCAAAACGAGCTAGATATGAACACGTCGGTTTTACAAGTGACCGTGCGATACGCGTCAAAACTTTTTCTCTCATAACTGCGAAAACGTGCTTACGTGCTCTCATAACGTGCTAGATATGAACGCATCGGTTTTACAAGTGACCGTGCGATACGCGTCAAAACTTTTTCTCTCATAACTGCGAAAACGTGCTTACGTGCTCTCATAACGAAACAAGCTGTTTTACACCGAAAAGAGCTTAATCTGAACACATCGGTTATTTGTGTCTCTGTGATACGCGTCAAAACCTTTTTCTCTTTAAACTGCGCGCAAAGCATGTATTCGTGCTTAATACAACAAAACAAGCTGTTTTAGACCGAAGTGAGCTAGATATGAACACCGGTTTTACAAGTGTCCGTGTGATACGCGTCAAAACTTTTTCTCTCATAACTGCGCGAAAAGCATGTATTCTTGCTTAATACAACGAAACAAGCTGTTTTAGACCAAAACGAGCTAGATCTGAACACATCGGTTTTAAGTGTTCTTGTGATACGCGTCAAAACTTTTCCTCTCATAACTGCGCCAAAAGCATGTATTCGTGCTTAATACAACGAAACAAGCTCTTTTAGACCGAAACGAGCTTAATCTGAACACATCGGTTTTACAAGTGTCCCTGTGATACGCGTCAAAACTTTTTCTCTCATAACTGCGCGGAAAGGATGTATTCGTGATTAAAACAAAGAAACAAGCAGTTTTAGACCGAAACGAGCTAAATCTGAACACCGGTTTACAAGTGTCAGTGTGATACGCGTCAAAACGTTTTCTCATAACTGCGCGAAAAGCATGTATTCGTGCTTAATACAACGAAACAAGCTGTTTTAGTCCGAAACGAGCTAAATGTGAACACATCGGTTTTACAAGCGTCCGTCTGATACGCGTCAATGTTTTTTCTCTCATAACTGCACGAAAAGCATGTATTCGTGCCTAAAACAATGAAACAAGCTGTTTTAGACCGAAACGAGTTAAATCTGAACATATCGGTTTTACAAGTGTCCATGTGATACGCGTCAAAACTTTTTCTAATAACTGCGCGAAAAGCATGTATTCGTGCTTAATACAACGAAACAAAAACAAGCTGTTTTACACCGAAACGAGCTAGATATGAACACGTCGGTTTTGCAAGTGACCGTGCGATACGCGTCAAAACTTTTTCTCTCATAACTGCGAAAAGCATGTATTCGTGCTTAATAAAACGAAACAAGCTGTTTTACACCGAAAAGAGCTAAATCTGAACACATGGGTATACGTGTCCCTGTGATACGCGTCAAAACTTTTTCTGTTAAAACTGCGCGCAAAGCATGTATTCGTGCTTAATACAACAAAACAAGCTGTTTTAGACCGAAGTGAGCTAGATATGAGCAACGGTTTTACAAGTGTCCGTGTGATACGCGTCAAAACTTTTTCTCTCATAACTGCACGAAAAGCATGTATTCTTGCTTAAAACAAGGAAACAAGCTGTTTTAGACCGCAGCGAGTTAAATCTGAACACATCGGTTTTACAAGTGTCCATGTGATACGCGTCAAAACTTTTTGTCTCATAAATGCGCGAAAAGCATGTATTCGTGCTTAATACAACGAAACAAGCTGTTTTAGACCAAAAGGATCTAGATATGAACATATCGGTTTTAAGAGTGTCCCTGCGATACGCGTCAAAACTTTTTCTCTTATAACTGCGCGAAAAGTATGTATTCGTGCTTAACACAACGAAACAATCTGTTTTAGACCAAAACGAACTAGATCTGAACACATCGGTTTTACAAGTGTCCGTGTGATGCGCATCAAAACTTTTTCTCTCATAACTGCGCGAAAAGCGTGTATTCGTATTTAAAACAACGAGACAAGCTGTTTTAGACTGAAAGGAGCTAGATCTAATCACATCGGCTTTGCAAGTGTCCATGTGATACGCGTCAAAACTTTTTCTATTAACTGCGCGAAAAGCATGTATTCGTGCTTAATAAAACGATACAAAAACAAGCTGTTTTACACCAAAACGAGCTAGATATGAACACGTCGGTTTTACAAGTGACCGTGCGATACGCGTCAAAACTTTTATCATAACTGCGAAAAGCATGTATTCGTGCTTAATACAACGAAACAAGCTGTTTTACACCGAAAAGAGCTAAATCTGAACACATCGGTATACGTGTCCCTGTGGTACGCGTCAAACCTTTTTCTCTTAAAACTGCGCGCAAAGCATGTATTCGTGCCTAATACAACAAAACAAGCTGTTTTGGACAAAAATGAGCTAGATATGAACACCAGTTTTACAAGTGTCCGTGTGATACGCGTCAAAACTTTTTCTCTCATAACTGCGCGAAAAGCATGTATTTTTGCTTAAAGCAACGAAACAAGCTGTTTTAGACCGAAGCGAGTAAATCTGAACACATCGGTTTTACAAGTGTCCGTGTGATACGCGTCAAAACTTTTTCTCATAACTGCGCGAAAATCATGTATTCGTGCTTAATACAACGAAACAAGCTGTTTTACACCGAAAAGAGCTAAATCTGAACACATCGGTTATATGCGTCCCTGTGATACGCGTCAAAACTTTTTCTCTTAAAACTGCGCGCAAAGCATGTATTCGTGCTTAATACAACAAAAAAAGCTGTTTTAGACCAAAACGGGCTAAATCTGAACACATCGGTTTTACAAGTGTCCATGTGATACGCGTCAAAACTTTTTCTCATAACTGCGCGAAAAGCATGTATTCGTGCTTAATAGAACGAAACAAGCTGTTTTAGACCGAAACGAGCTAAATCTGAACACATCTGATTTACAAGTGTCCATGTGATACGCGTCAAAACTTTTTCTCATAACTGCGCGAAAAGCATGCATTCGTGCTTAATAGAACGAAACAAGCCGTTTTAGACCGAAATGAGCTAAATCTGAACACATCGGTTTTACAAGTGTCTATGTGATACGCGTCAAAACTTTTTCTCATAACTGCGCGAAAAGCATGTATTCGTGCCTAATACAACGAAACAAGATGTTTTAGACCAAAAGGATCTAGATATGAACACATCGGTTTTACAAGTGTCCCTGTGATACGCGTCAAAACCTTTTCTCTTATAACTGCGCGAAAAGCATGTATTCGTGCTTAGAACAACGACTCAAGTTGTTTTAGACCGAAGCGAGCTTGATCTAAACACATCGGTTTTGCAAGAGTCCGAGTGTTACGCGTCAAAACGTTTTCTCATAACTGCGCGAAAAGCATGTATTCGTGCTTAATAGAACGAAACAAGCTGTTTTAGACCGAAACGAGCTAAATCTGAAC
>JARKHS020027334.1:0-23301 GCA_030143305.2 Amblyomma americanum | reverse complement strand
AAATCAAACACGTCATCTTATCAGATGAATAGCAAACAGGCACGCTGGGATGAAGGAGGCGAATCTCTTGAGACTTGCACAAGCCTTCGTATTCAGTTAGATAGCGTATGTGGCAGCCTACTTCCATCTCAACACAGTGGAACGAAACAAGCTAGAAGTTATTATCAGGAAAAGCATCAAGGTGGCACTCGGACTCCCCCCGAACATGTCTACTGACAGACGTGAAGCTAGGGGTCTCGAACACTCTCGTGCAGCTGACTGAGGCTGCCGTTACAGTGCAGCCTGAAAGACTACTCGGATCTAAAATGGAGAGGAAAATTTTAGACAGATTGGGCTACGAGCTTAAGCAGTAGCATGTGCACTCAAGAGACGTACCGCGACAAATCAAGGACAAGGTTAAAATCGCTCCGCAGCCCAAAAACATGCACCCTGCCTTTCACGAAGGCAGATGTAAAGATAGAGCAGAGACATTACAAACTAGGTATAGAGGTTGGCAGGACGTCCTGTATACAGACGCTGCAGTATACGAGATCAAAGAGGCACACGAGCCTATGGCGGAAGACTGAACCCTGGTAGCATGCTGTACAGTTTGTGGCGTTGAGACCGCAGAAGCAGAGGAAGTGGCCATAGCCTTGGCCATGAGCCAAGTGGGTTTAGGGTTGTCATCAGTGATTCAAAAAACGCTGTAAATGAATTGGGGACGGTGATGGAGACCGCCTTCCGTATATTAAACAGGGAAGGAGGACCCAGAGAAGTGGATCTGCTGGTTTGGGCACCAGCTCACCAAGGACTTAGAGGAAACGAGGAGGCTCATCTGGTCGCCAGAAGTCTCAATTACCGTTTGACCCCTGGAACCTCCCAAGTCACCGAAACTATAAACAGCAGAGAGGATATGCGCTCATACCAGAAAATCACACTATCCTACAGACTGAATCGACAAATTCATCCGCCAGTGGACAGAAAGCTCAATAAGAAAAAGGAGGTTGTGTGGAGAAAATTACAGGCGGGGGTTTGTCCCAACCCAGTACTATACAGCAAGTGGCACCCTGAAGTTTTCAGATCACAGTGAAAATTTTGCGACGAGGCAGCAACTTTGGTCCACACAGTGCGGACATGTCTGGCTAAGTACGAGAGTTCACGCACTCTAGAACCCTTAGGAGGCTTTGCTCTGTAGCCCAGACCCTAACTTACAGCAGGACATCATTGGTCAAGTCTTTGCTGCTGCTGTGTCCCAAGGGATTCCGGCCGACGGCTTGTGGCGATGGACTTCTCTTGGCGTTCATTGGCTAGTGTTCCATTCAAGTTGTTTCTCTCTCTCTTACTGGCAACATACAAAATGAAAATATGGCTAAAAAGTTTACATTTTGTTCTCATGGCTGCCCACAATTAATGCGACGAGATTACATGAACCCCAATAGGCTCTATTCTCACAGATGGCTTCCTTTATGGATCGCTTGGCTTGGGAACTAAGGTGTACATGTTAATGAAGCACGACGGCATTGCCTGATGTCAGCACTACCTATGTGTCAAAACTGTCGGAAATTTATGGATTAATTTGCAAAAGGTTAAGTTGAACAGAACAAAATGTATGCCTTGTAGCATTATTTCTTAAAAAAGCATCAAAACAGGCATTGCTCAGTATGAAAAAAAGAACTTGAATATTCAACATACTGGTGTTTCTCTACGGCATTACATCCTCAACGAATGTGTGACCACTTGCACTGTGACATTTTCACATGAGTAAAACTGCAGTAACCATGCCGTGTAGTTTTTAAAAGCCTTTGCGCTGCGTTTTGCCTTTCTGCGCTTTAGTAACGTTATCGCAAGGTACATTTTTGTTTATTGCAATTATGGTGTACCAGTCATACACACATTCCTTAAGATGTACTGATAAGGGTTCCACAGTCTGTAACAGCAATGGGACACTCCATTAAAAACGACAAAGAGAACATTGTGTAAGGAGAGCAGCAGACGCATTTTATATAATCAAGATTGAACAACTACAGTGCACCTCAAAAATAAGATTACAACAGAAGAAAAGAACACAGCAAATATGGATATAACAGTGCATAAAGAAATTTGCACCCAAACATAAATGCACAAACAAAAATAATGAAGAAAACAACAGTTTAACAAAGCATAACCAGTCAATACTCAAGAACTCTATGAACTGTAAAAAAGGGTATTGAAATAAAGACATGAAGGTATGAGGTGCAACTGAATCTCTTACTGTTTTGCAAAACATTTATTCATAAATGAGTGTTTCAACGCCCGTACCTAACAACAGATTGTGTATTGCGTTATACTGCAGCTTACTTCGGAAACAAAAGCCGTACTCTGGGTACATTAATATAGGTGGCAGAGAGCCAGGTTACTCATAGTAAGAGCTTTCGTCAAAAAGGATTACAAATGGATACAAAAGACATTGATGTCTATCAATTATCAACTCATTGTTTTATAGGTGGCATATGGTTCAACCTTTTTTCTTTACATCGTACAGTTTTGTCATGACTACATCCACAGTATTCATCTCAATATCTTTATCAGTGGCATATGGCTGCTGAACCCAATGATGAAGGGTCAAGTTCCGGCCACGGTTGCTGCATTTCGGGGAAAACAGCACATAAAAATGGCAATGTTACTGGGTTATACCAGTGCAGAAGAGCTCAGGTGGTCAGAATTAATTAGTAATCCTGCACTAGACCACTTCGCATACCCGATGTGTGTCACGGATTTCCCCGGAGAACACTAGGACCGAAAGAATGGGCTAGTCGACAGGTGTACCCGCATAGACGCACATTTAATACACCCTACGTGACATGCACACTAGCACACAAAACTAATTAACAAACTAACACAAAACAGACTATAAATACACACGACCCGGAAACACTGCTACCAGCGTATACTACTAGCACTCTACTGTTAGCGGTCGGCGTTCGTGCTCACTGTCGGTTCTATCCGGATGCGGCGTTGCATGGGTCCAGAAGCCGACTTCTAGATGGCGTTCGACGTGCTGAGGCTGGCGTCGCTGTCTGTGTCGTATAAGCTCCCGGTCCAAGCGTCCTTGGAGGTGATGCCAGTGTTGTTGGCGTTGGGGGCACCACCCGAATGGATGGAAACAGCGCTGGAGACACACTTGGCCGTAGCAGGTGGTAGCGTCCTCCATTGACTCCCCGGAACGGGCTCAGGAACAGCAGGAAGTCCACGATGCGAAGCCGTAGAACGCGAGCTCACCGGAGCAGTAGCCTGCGTCGCACTATTCAAGCCAAAGCGTCCCTGACCCGCCGGAGCCTCCGCTTCTCTGTTTTTCCCCCTTGTGCCTCTCTCTCCGTCGTCCATTTATAGCCTTGGCTTTAGTCCATGTAAGCCTTGTCGTCTTCTCCTTTTTCACCAATCATCTCTCTCCACCTTACCGAATGCTTCTTCTTCATCTTCTATAGTCTTCGGTTAATCCACGTCATCCTTAACGCCAACCTCTTTCCTCTATAATTTTATTTTAAACTCCCTATTATATGTTACAATTTGCAACTTTGATCAGTGGGGATTGCTGTATGGGATAAATTAGTCATTAAATCCTAGTACTGCCACGATGGCTCCATGGTTAGAGTGCTCGACTGCTGAACTCAAGGATACGGGCTAAATCCCAGCCGCAGTGGCCGCTTTCGGATGGAGGCGAAAAGCAAGGCACCTGTTTACTTCAGTGACAGTGTACGTTAAAAAACCCAAGGTCGTAGAAATTTCCGAAGCCCTTCACTGTAGCGTCCATGAGTCGCCTTGAGAATTTTAATACTAGCATAACCATGTTTCAATTGTGGCCCCATACCTTAAATAAGATACAGTTCAGCCTGTGCTGTTTTGACTTAAGATTTTCTGTCCTTTTGTTTTAGGAGACTGAACGGCAGTGCGAGCTCTGGAACAACGAATCCGCAGATCCCGAAATGAATTTTCCTTGTTCGCCACAAATTTGTGCAGAGCCAAGTCAGCCAGCCCAGCAGAGTGGAGCTGGGACTTCAAGGCCTGCAAAAAAGAGAAGGCGAAATGATGAAGAAGAAATAGAACAAAGAAAAGTTCTGCTGACATCAGTGGTGGAAACTCTACAGAGGAGTCAGCAACGCCTGGCAGCCAATGATGAATGCGACGCATTTGGCAGCATGATTGCGCATGCTGTCCGCCAAATACCGCTAGGGCCAGACCGTCAGTTTTCCATGCTAAATACCCATCAGTCAGTTGTAAAAATGAATTTGTCAAGGCATAGTGCTCCAGTTGAAATGTTAAATGTCATCAACACGCACGAATAAACACAGATTTCCATTTCACTTGGACACAAGTTTCCACTGCCAGCTAACTTGGCCTTCATTGCAAAAGTAGCTCTTGAAAACTTCTCTAGTTTCCCGAGCACTCCTGCTGCAGTTCCCGTCAGTTTTCGAGAGCGGCTTCATGGCACCACAACGGAGTGCCCGGTCGCGCCAGGATCCTTGATGGACATGTCCTGCGCATGAGCAAAGAATGCAATGTACGCCAGCAGCATGAAGCATTTCTTGTAGCATAAGAACACAACACTACCTTAGGCAAGGCTAATAAGAACGTCCACATGATGGTGCATGCTTTGTTTCAAGGTAGCCACCTTAAAATATTTTTGCAATACTTAAATAGCAATTTAAATGCACCAAGCCAACGTTATTCTTTCATAAAGTGTTTTTCATTTCTTTTCCTTTATTAATAACCCCAGGTCCATTTGGCATTACAGAGGGGCATGTTAATGTGACTATTTGCATAACTAATGACATTTCCAACACACGCATGATCTCCATTTTAACTGAAAGCATCATCCTTCTGTCTTTACACATGTTAGGCCATTGGTCAGAAATACACACTGCTGTTTTTAGAGCTCAGCTCTTAGGTGCCGTTCCTTAACTCTTGCTCTATATAAAGTGTAGCTCAGGCTTCTTTTTCTAAATTCCTAGTCAGTGGCCTAACACGCCACCTGCGAGCTGTGGCAGGTAGTATCAGAGCGAAATGCCATGGCGAGCAGGTGGTAGATTGGAGAGATGGAAATCCCCTCCCTGCATTTGAACCTGGCAGTTTTGGATCCCGAATCAGACATGTAACCCTTAGGCAATGCATGGACATTAGGACAGCTTAGTTAAAGTGGGGCATTATATCTATGTCAGGTGGTCTTTCACACAGTGCGTTAGTTTACGAGTGTATTCAATCTATGTTTCAGTTAATGTGTAAGATGAGAATGAGCGAATTTTAATGCGTAAGCAATAAATGGCTATGTTTGCGGTTTTATGCGCTCGCGAGCTTGTCATCGCGATAACGTTCGAAAAAATTGAGTTATAAGAAAAAGTGGGCGGGGCCACAGCGAAAGTGGCGCCAAGTTTGAAAGAGAGGTGACGAGTTGAGTAAACAGAGGCAAAGAGGTGCGAGGAGGAGTCAATGCTTGCGCATTCCTCCAATGCAGGTGCCGCAGTGATCTCATACTTTTTAGTGGAAGTTTAAGGGTGCAGTGATTAAACAGGCAGCAAAGTGTATTAAGGTGAACGCAAATCTGAAAGAGCAGTAGACAAGAACCATTAATGCGATCACAATGTAATGACAGCTCAAACTTCGCATTACCGAGTATTGTAATTGTCAGTAAATTTATTTTGAAAAAAAATTCAGGCTGTTTCACACTGCACGGACAGGAATATAGTCAAGCCTTGTTAATGTGAACAATTTGGTTGCTGAGCAAATCTGTTCATAGAGCAGCCAGTCCAGTGAATCGCGAAGGACAAAAAGTTTGGAAAAAGAAAACAATTCTATGGTTAAGATCTCCAGATCACCAAGTGTAGTAACGAAAGAGCCGTTACACTTAATTAAAGTGGTGGAGTTTGAAGCACCTAGTGGTCCATGAGACGTGTCTCAGAGTGATAATACACCTCCTACTGTGGCTGCTGAGATCTCTCAAACCACTGTGCACATCTGTACTCAGTCAGTTCACAGCTGCTATAAGCCAATTTATATGCAGCATATAAAGTAGACAGAGATGTCTTCACAGCCATTCAATGAATATAGCAGACAGTAAGGGGTGTGAAATGGACTCTTGGCACCGTAAAGCATGAAACCACAAAAGAGAAGCCGTGACTAGAATCATTTCCCCTTTCTCACTGCCATTCAATAGTACCCTGTGGTCAAAATATTGGAAAGCTCCAGATTGAACAGTCAACATTCTGCTACAGCAGTTGCTCGTTAATATGGATAGTTCAGTTCTATATTAGCCGGCAAAAGTACATGACCTGCGATGGGCGCTATCCTTCCCCCCGTCCATTTTCTGGACGAGCTGCCATATTAACAAGGCAGAAAATATATTGAGAAACCTTGGTCCCCAGAAAAGCTTCCCATAGTTTGAATCATCCACATTAACTGGGGTCGTATTAATATGACACAACTGTACTCAACCTACACATTTCCAAAGCTCGCACAGCACTTTGACGACTGGCACTGCTGATCTGATTGCAGAGTAAATGCTTGGCAGTGGCCCTCCTCTCAAGGCCTTGCAAAAGGAATAAACGTTCCAAAGTAGAGAAGAAAGATATAACAAATGCAAATATTGAACGAGGCACTGCACACAGCAGTACACAAGTGGGAATGATCTGTTGGGTTGAAAGTAGTTGTTCATGAGGAACCGAAACACTGAAGCGGAGAGCCGTTCAGATCTGCAATCTTGACAAATCAGACCCATGTATGTTGCATAAATAGAAAAAAGAAGCTAGGAAAATATTGCGTGACATCTATTCCAAATCATAACATTATTGTAGGCACAGCATTTCCTGCTCTTTGTCCTGATCACTTGTAAAAGAAGGACAGCACTATATGCAGCTAACGATTAGATATGCACAGGTTTCAACAGAGGTGAACAGGACAGGCTATTGGCCTCCTTGCCTTTTTCACACATGGTCTAAAACTGGCAGGTATCAGATGCATAGCCTGGTAGAGCCCGCTGGTGCTGTTTGAAGAGGCGAGCTACGATCACACTTGCAAAATGGTATTGTGCTCCATTTACTATCTGCCCCTGTGCATACTCTGTTGATCAGTATTCCAAATACTTGTAAGCGCATTAAATAAACTGCTGCCTATAAGAATGTGTTCTGTCAAGTGATCAATGGCATACACAGTTATACAAACTAGGGCAGGCCTCGTGCGTTCCTAGCAGTGCAACAGCTTTAAGACACAAGCCAAGATTGCCACGAATTTCGCAAAGTAGGAGAAAGTGGTGTCCTGCCTGTTAGCACATCTTCCACATCAAGGCTCTCCGGTGGAGTATACAGTTGTCCTGATGCCCCCCTAGACCGAAGATAGTTGTGCAATGCAACTGTGGCAAGCACAAGTAGCACTGCCTTGAGGTGCTTGTGTCGGATCGGCGCCCTGTATATCTGCCAGCGGCTGGCTAGAATGCCGAAAGCGTTTTCTGAAGTGCGCCTGGCACGAGAGAGCCTGAAATGAATTAGTTCAAGAATGAGGACAAAAGTACAAAAAAAAATGTTTCATTGCTGCTTCATCCGTTCATGACACTGTGACTGGGCAGTAAATGCTCCTATTAAGTACATAATATTCCAAAGGAACAGCGGAAGCATGGCTTACTGCATTACAAGATAGTCTGGATGCAAGAAAGTTGGGTACAATGCAAATTAAGTAAGTTGTAAGGCCACCATTCCCGTACTTCACCCGGAAAAATGGAGAATCAGCTGGATGAAAGCAAATCCTGTCATTGTGCAACCCGCACCCTGACCCTCATCATCCTCTGCTCGAGACCCAAACAATTCCCACACCAGGAAGGTACCTTTGCCGCGAAATTGCTTTTCAAAATAATTGTACGCCTTAAACAAATAAACCTAAGTGACCAAAACAGATGCAGAAATGGATATTGTGTACGATTTTACGCAGGCCGCACCTGTAGTTAAAAATCCTCTTCTCGTGCTGCAGCTCGGCGACTGGATATGGCCGCATGAGATATGGCTTGAGGCCAAATCCCTCGTCTCCCACAATTACATAGGGAGCACTGGTACAAGAGTTGGGCAGCTGCTCAGGAGGGGGAAGGCATGTTGGGTCTGACTCGATTCTTAAGCGCAGCTTTGCCTCGGTCCATACCACACTGTCATTTAGGCGTCCGTGTTTGCCAACATCAGCAAAGATGAAGTTGAGGTCTGCATCCACAAGTGCCATGAAAACTATACTAAAAGTTCCGTTATAGGTCCTGTACGCAGCTCCAATCCCTGGTGGTGGCGTGAAGACAAAATGCTTGCCAACCAGTGCCCCTATGCAATGTGGGAACTGCCACAGTTTTGGAAGCCTTGCGCTATTTGTAGCCATTCTTCGTGGCATGTGTGTGCCTGTAAAAGGGAAACAACCAAAAGTTCAATGTTGCGAGATGCTTTGCTCAAATGTATATTAGTGGATGCTCACAATTTCACTATAAAAATTAGTGTCAGACTCTCCATGACAACTTCGTTTAGTGTAGTCCATAATTTATACACATGCATTTTTTTATTGCTTGTCAAGGAACCTTTCCAAAGCACTGTTTGCGGAAATGAACTTTTCTAGTGCCATACATTTATGTTGAGCAGTATTTTGATCGAATGTATACATCTGCAGATTGTCTGCAGCATTACATAAACGACAACACTTCAGCATTCGTTTCCATCCTTGATAATGTGTAAAGTGTTGAAAATTACAGTAAAGTGCACATACCTTCAGCACTTTTGGCTTCAGAACTCTGTGTATTGCTTGAGACGCCTCAGATATAATTCCAGATATGGTATTATGTGCCACATAAAATGCAAACTGCAGCGACATTTCGCTGTTTCCTGAAAGAGAGAATGTGGGCTTTAGTTTAATGTGGAACACTACATTTTCTCCAGAAGGGGATTTGAATCTGTGGCATACACACACGGCAAAATTATCTGTTAACCCAGCTTGCAAAACACACCTGAAAATGGTTAAAAAAGAAAACTTCCCTGTTGCCCTTGCAAAGAAGTAGCATTCAATCCCTGCACACCAGAGGCAACTTTAGGTGCGAGTGCTGGCAGGTGCAGGTGCTGAGATGCCATTTTAAATGTAACCCGCAGAAAACGGCAAAAAATGCAGGCAGCAGATGCTTTTAATGCCAAAACTATGTTGCAGTGGTGAGTCCCACTCGAACTGTCCAATTCGTCTGACTGGCTTGTTTCCGTAAACACAATTCAGCCCTGTTATTTTGTATGTCCCGCCATGATATTCTGTAGTAGGCCCTATAAATGCGGTCTATCGCACTGTTTTACTTTTTTATTTGCCACGATCGCTTTAATTTGACTTCAATTAACTAACTCAGAAAACGTAATTAAAATGCTAGGCTGGTACGCACTAATTAGCATTAACAGCAATAAATAAGATGCTTAAATGCACGTGATGATCACTGTGCGCACTTGTTACAGGGAACCGATTGCTACTGATGCGCAAGAGCAAGCCCTTGAGGAATTTAGACATGACAGCGCTTGAACGGCATCTATCGAGCAGTATGCTGAAAATCATGTCATTCAAGTAAATTTCTTACACGATTTTAGACATAAAGCGCAAATGGTAATAAACGTCGCCTCCAGCTCCCGCACCTGAATCTCTGCTGAGTTTAAAATGTGCCGGATGTCATAGCGTGCGACGTCGCGCTCGCTCACCTGTCGCAAGGTACCGTAGAGTAATGGCCAGCCGTTCTCCTGCCTGAATAGCTTCCCTAAAAGGCGTATCTACCTTGGTGAAGCGCGGCCTCACTTCACCAAGGAGCTCTTCAAAGGTGGCCGTGTCCATCCGGATCCAGCGGCGATAATTATCGCTGTCTTCAAGGGCCAGCTCCCGCATCAGATTTTCATAGGCGCCCTGCTGTTTCCTGCGCTGCAGCCACGGCGACACCCAGGAAGTCCGCGGCTTCTTTGCAGGCGGCTCCTCCAACAGCTCCAGCATTACTAGAGCTGCTGTAGCAACAGCAGCCGCCGATTCAGCTTCCATTTGAGACGCGCGGAAATTGCCGGAGTGTTGATGCTTTAATCGATGCCGAGTAGCGCGAAAGGGCGGCAGCGAGAGCGGAATTCCCCTGGGAAGCTCCAAGTCACGTGACAAACTACCCCTGTGGCCCGCCGTTTTCGTGACAACGCGAGAAGAGAGGGCACGGAGTCGGACGCTGGTTTTCGAGCGTTGTCTTGCTCGTGTGACATGGGAGTTTGCAGATCATCGGCCATCACCTGTTTGGCGAGCGAGAGGGAGCCGACGCCGACTGTCGGCAGACCATTCACGTCGGCGCAGTGTGACATAGACGCAGACATCCCGAAGACACGGTGTTGGCAGACCGAATCGGTGTCGTGTCGTGCTAGTCTGACAGGCTTATAACAACGCGCAGCACGGTTCTGCAAGGAATAAAGGTTAGCTATAAGATAGGCTTGATCAGGATCCCGGATGGCTGATGCGTATTCAGTCCTTGGACGAATCAGGTGCTCAGTGTATGCTTGTATGCTCAGTGATGGTCGCCGTCAACGTAAACATGGGAGTGCTTGTCTTTCGACATCATCAGAGGGACCGACCACGCAGCGAGCCACATACAAGCAAGGACACACAGATGCGATCAGCTTGCGGCCCCACTGATGGTTCGAAAAGCTTCACTACGCGAGCTTTTCGAACCATCAGTGGGGCCGCAAGTTTGACCTTGAATGTAGCTAGAGGTCAAACCATGAGCATAACTGCTTGTAGTAAGGTTCCACAAATTACGTCAGCTACAGCAGCGACACCAGCGGCTGCTACATGAACTATCTCGGCTTTGACCTTGACTAATACTTGGCCTTGGCCTTTCATCTTTGACCTTGCCCTTCGGTCAAGCGTCTACCGGTATCGTGTGCGCAGGTCATCAAAGTGGGTTCTGCATACAATGCAGGTGCACTTTGGTGCGCTCAGCTGAACGCTAGGTGTGAGGGTGATCGATGCGACGCCTGCCGTGGAGAGCGGCCGACGTGCGCTCCATCACCGCGTTGCGGAGAGAAGGAAAGGAGGCGTCCCAGGTGTGCTGCCTGATGATGATGATGATGATGATACCAACCTTGTTTCCCACCAGATAAGGAGGCCCCTTCTCCCCGTCCCCAGCACGCAGGACTGTGTACGGTTACCAGGACCTCCGCGATTGGAAGCAGGCAAAGAGGTCCTGACTCCTCGCGGCTTCTTCGCCCAGAAGGATGGCTTGTTGCTGTGGGGCAAGGACCTCGCTCCGCAGCAGGGCTTCCCAGGCTTCTCTACCATGTATGGGCATGTTCAGAAAGATGAGAGACAAAACGTTAAGTGGCAAGTACTGTAGGGCGAGAGGGACCGTCGACCACATGATCTGGGAATGCACTAGCTCCTCATGGCTAGAGAAAATATAAATTGTAGATGTGTGCTGCCTAGTGCCTCTGTGACGTCACACACCTTGACCGAGCGGAGCGGGGGAAAACGTCTGCTGGAATCGCATATGCATGGCATCAAAGTGGCTTCTGCATAAAACGCCGGTGCACTTTGATGCGTTCAGCGGAACGCTAAGTGTGTTCGATGCAGCGCCTGCCGTAGAGAGCGAGTGAGGAATCACTGATAAAGAGGAAAGTGGAAGTGATAAAAAGGAACCATTATCCTTGTCTGCGTGTGCAAGAGGAGCTGCTGGTGGGTGTAGTAACGCTTTCCATTCATTAATGATGGAGCTTAAGTGTCGCACAATATTTTTCAGTCCCGAGCATTTTGGCTATGGTAATTGGAATGTAATATATGGTTGAAATGCCTTTTCCAGGATTATATGGTTTTGTAAAATCCAGGACGAAGACACCAAGGTATCAAAGTACTACACTTTATAGAATATCATCTGTTTGTAGAGCATTGTTATATTATAATTTTCACTTGCATTTGAACCATCGTACTGTGTATGTAAAGCCGCTGCTGCAAATTGGCTCCCTGACCTTGACGAGCTGTGTAAAAATTTTTGTCAGGGAGCCATCAACATTGTAGAAATTTTTGAAATAAATTTAATTTGGCTTGATACGACTGTGTCGCGCGTGCTTTGTCCAGTAAATAAAAAGTGTAACATTTACGAGGGACATGAAAAAATTGAAGCACTCGTCTTTTGAAAGTTTGTCTTCGGCTGTTCGCAGAATAGCTACGAGTGCAAAGAGGTGTCAACAATCTTCACAGCGTGTTAAAATGCACAACAATCCGCTACCTTTGTCCGCCATTTTAAATCATGCCCAAGATGATTAATTACCACGACTCTGAATGATCCTGAAGAAAGAAGAATCATCAAAACTTCATGTTGACTTAACTGACGATAATAAAGGTTTCATAAAAACAGGTGACAAAAATAATATCACATCAGGTGAATTTTCACGGTTGCTGTGCTTTCTATTCCGTTATGCAAACACTGGGGCAAAAATTCTGTTGCAATTTCTCCAACGAGTATCTGCCGTCGAAATTGCGACAGGACAGGGCTCGGTTAGCGTCGGTTGCTCAGAAATATGGGCGACAGAGGTTGGCGCCGTTTCCACAGGATCCAAACAACCATGATGAGTCAAACCTTGCTCCTTGCCAGGAAACCGCGGTGATGGAGTTTGCAAGTCCTCCACAGAAACACAGTCGGTACTATTCGGAGTTTGACACGGGCTCTGGGTAGAGCGATCATACTGCTCCGCCGAATCGGCATTTAGTAGGTACTTTGTCCACTTGGTAGCTTCTTTTGATGGTCTTATCTTTTTTATTTCGCCCTTCGTTTAGACACACCACTTTGATGCTTCCGACCGAGAAATTTCGCATGAATGGATGCTAATTGATCACCGCACCGGGCACGTCGTCAGTCTGACGCGAACGCAAGTGTCCAACGGTGGCCGTCCCGATGACTGGCGCACGCTGCCTGGATGGTCCGTGGCTGGCCGAGAGTGGTGCGTCCCCCGGGAGCTCCTCAGCGGGCGGGCTTATGCAAGCTTAACCGGCGGCTCGGGACTTAATCGCAGCCCGCGATTAACTTCCTTTCATAAACGCGCGCCGCATCTGTCTGTTACTAGCGCCAAAGCAGGCATTCACATACGCATAGAGTTCCTTGTACAAATTTTCTTCTCCTCCGTACAAACTCACTCCTTCTCCCGTTCCAGTCTCGTCTTATTATTGGCTAGAAGCAATCGTGTGTTCTGGGAGGTTCTCAACTTTTCTCTCGCCCCGTCGACTCTGAGCGCGAGAACGAAGGGTTCAGGGCGGCTCCTAGCGCGGGAGAAGTTACGCGCCCTCCGTCGCCTCCGAGTCATCTTATTCTACTTTCCGGAAAGTTCGGCGGCCAGTCTGACCTACTTTTTCCTTCGAGCGCGCGCGAGGGTGCGCAGGAACTAGGCAGGAATGGGCCCTGGAGACAGGCCTTTGTGTCCAGCTCTCCAACTTCCCCCTTCACTCTTCCACGACCCTAGCCCTAACAGTGAACTTTCCATGCCCAACGGCACGTGGACAAAAGCACGTGTGACGTCTTTCCTTTCCTGCCTAGACTCTGCCATCAGACTTATCAGCATCTGCTATCGGACTCATCCTCCTCGCCCAAATTACCATCATGGTAAAGAAAAGTCGAATCGCAGGCACTGTTGGGTACTGCAGCACATCCTTTCTATGAAAAGGAGAGCGGCAGAACTATTTTAGAGGTGGAGGGTGGCGTAGTGGTGACGAGGGGCAACAGAGATTTAGGTCCTCATCCCACATTAGATTGTTTTAGGTGTTTCCCCTTGCCCCTCCTCTCCAGACAGCACCGGACAGACGGACTGACAGAAAACAGCGAAATCTCTTCCAAGCAACCGCACCTCGTTTCGTAAGAAAGAGGGCCCCGCCGGGGCGGCGGGGGATTCCTGTTTTTGCAGCTCGCCCAGCTCTCCACAAATGATCAGGCTAAACGCATGCTGTTACATTAGGCGGGGGGCCCCGGCTCCTCGTTTTGGTTTTCTCGCTTCATACATGTCTCGGGAAGTCCGTTGCCCATGGTTTCATATACTAAGGAGGGTAGAATAAATGTGCCCCCTTCTCCTACTGTCCGAGATGAGGCCCTGGGCTGCAGCCCCCTTAGCGCCCCCCTTAATCCAGCTCTGGGTAACATCCTCCTTTCAGCCGACTGTTCTGGGCGTCGAAACTGCCTTGAACATTGAAGATGACAGGATCTCGTCAATGCGGCTCTCATTGCTGTTTTTTCTATCCCCGCTTGATGATCTTGGAGTGCGCAGGTGTGTAGGGGAGCAGTCCCTTCTAGCTTCGTGGTCCGTACCGCCAGTATATGTAAGCGCCTAGAAAGGTTAGCGTCCAGTGAAGAAATCGCATAACGTTGTTTTCTGGGAGCTCACTTATTTCTAGTCCTAGTTCTTCTAGTCCTTAGCAAAAAGAGAAATGAGAGCCGCTTTGACGAGATCCTGTCTTAAAGTTGAAGGCAGTTTTGAAGCCCAGAACAGTCGGCTGAAAGCAGCAGGTTACTCCACGACACTGCTATCCAGTGTCGCAGAAGGGATTCTGCAAGCACTTAGAGGCAGAAAATATGTCACAACCATATCAGAAGAAAGGAAGCCGTACGCGGTCATTCCTTACATTAATTGCATTTCCCAATCTCAAAAAGGTAGGCGCAAGAGCTGGTGTAAAAGTGCTCATGTCAGCACCCAACAAATTAAGAACCCTGTGCGCCAAAGTCAACAGCGAGCAAAGAAAAATGAATGCAAGAAAAAGCACCGGGAAAAACATGTGAAATCTGTGAAAAGAGGGTTTATGAAATACCTCTGTCATGCGTACGCACCTACATTGGTCAACTAGGGAGCTGTTTGAATGAACTTCGAGAGCACAAAAGATGCCTAAAGGGCGCCATCAGCAGTGAATTAGCACAACATTACAGAGAGCATGAATGTGACCTGCAGCTTAGCAACACAATGGTCATTACGTCATATTTTGATCAACGGACCAGGGAGATTGAAGAAGCCTTCAACATGCGACAAAAGAGCGACGTATATTCGACAGCATACTTTCGATAGCGTTTCGTGACAGCGAAATTGATTATCTGCGTGCGTTGTCCTAATCTTTTACTACGTGTATATCTTATGCGTTTGTCATGCTTCTGCCCTTTAATTATTGCACGAGCGAGATGTATATATTCGATCGAACGTGGATTAAAAATCTTGTTGTTAGTCAGCGTTGATTCCCGCCTTTCTCTTCTTTGTTTCGTGCTGCGCTGCTCCCGCCACAAGAACATGAAATGTGTTATAATTTTACACACAAAAGAAATATGAATTAAAAAAGTCGCCCGATCCCGCCCATATAACAGGAAATAGCAGCGCAGTACAGATGCAATTTCAGTTTATTAGATGCGCTCTTTACATTTAAATGAATACAAACAGGAGACGCATATGTATGCACTATTTAGCACACAATGTACGGAGCACTACTGTGATGAACCAGTTTCTTAAAATGGCCCTGGGTCCACACTGGGCATGAGGAGATTGATGCACAGACTCCAAAATGATTTTGAAGTGATTTAATTAAAGCATCTGGCTCGATGCCGCTTACGGGACAGAAGCTGGGCTCGTCGTCGCCGGGGCTGAGTCAGCGTGGTGTGGCACGGGCTCGATGAATGGCTGGTTGTCTGCAGCGGCCGGGCTGGGAGTTCCTCGTGGCTGTGCTGCCCTCGTTCTCGGCTGGTCGTTGGATGAGCTGCCAGGCGTGGAGGCGCGTTGGCGAAGGTCGAACGTTAGCGACGGCTAGACCCCGGGCTCAGGTCAATGCGCAGCCCCAGTCTTCTGCCTCGCTCCGTCTCCGGCCCTCTCGTCCACTCGCCCCGATCGCTCTCCCCTTTCCTCCCGTCGGCTTCCGCTTTTAAAGCCTTTGCTTCTTTCTTCAGCCGTGGCCGCGCCTTTGTCCACTCCCCCGTGGCTCTCGAGGGGTGCATAATGACGGGGACACTCAAGCGTCGTTCGACAGGGCCGTCGACGGTTACCATATATGGTCATGTTTCTCCGCCACAACCAAATATGGTCATGTCTCTCCGCTGCGACCCGACCCCAGGACGGCGCGGCCAACCGTCTCCAGGAAAAGTCACTGACCGGCTCGCCGTGGCACCGGTGCATGTGCACGAATCGTCACATCCGCTCCTTCTTAAAAGGAATGTTCATTGAACATTAGGAATTCGTCATACACACACACGCGCACACACACACGCCGCGCTGTTCGGGCCAGTATCCCGCACAAGTCGCTCCTTTCTTCCCCACGAGCACCGAGCCAGAGCGGAGTTTCAGAACAATTCTTCACCGTAGATACCACTCGAGTGCACAATATAAGACCATAATTAACAGTATGTACAACATCTCCAACAAGAGAACGAACAAAAAATGAAACTAAACGAAGCACACTTGTAATGTACAAAGCAAGGAAATGTAGTCTTAGCGAGGTACCTCCCTGTTCACTACTCGGTTACGGAGGTAGTACCTAGCGGCTGGAATACGTCTGCCAGATTGGAATGCCTCCTCCTCGAGAAGGGCGCCTCCGAGCTGCGACTGCATGAAGTGTTCCAGTTCATCACATGGACTGAAATTTTTGTGCCGGCCGCTCTGACCGCTTTTCTGCAATGCAGGGTTATTTACAATGGCGGGCTCCGTGCGAAGGTTATCCTCCCCCTCCTGTTCCCTTGAGGCAGCCGTTTCAGGAAGAGGCGAGCATGTTGGTGCTTGCTTTAACCGGTTAGCATGGACCACAGCGGTTGAGGCCCCTGCGATCTCCCGAATCCGAAAATTAACCGGCGATAGCTGCTCTACTATGCAGTAAGGTCCTTTCCATTTGGGCGTTAACTTACGGGTAAGCCCTGCCTTGACCTGCACACACTCAAGGTATACGCCGTCTCCCACCCTGAAAGGAACCGCCCTAGCCCTAGTGTCGAACCGCCTTTTTCTTTTGTCGGCTGCTTCCCGTAATGCTTCGGCTGTTACGTCATGGGCCACTTGCAATCGAGACGTCAGTTCGGCTCGATAATCATCTAGTGACCCGTATGGCACCCGTCTCTGTCCATCAACCACCGCATTCGGTGTGTCTGGGTCGCGACTGTACAGGAGGTAGAAAGGGGAGTCACCGGAGCTCTCGTGCACCGCCGTGTTGTAAGAAAAAACAGCAAACGGTATCTAGAGGTCCCAATCCTGTTGGTCTCGCGAAACATAATGGGATAACAGTTTGCTTGCTGTTTGATTAAGCCTCTCCACAGCACCGTTACAAGCCGGGTGGTAAGGGGTGGTCTGTCTTTTGTCAATTCCCAGAAGGTTATACACATCTTTCATCAACCTCGACACAAAGTTTGACCCTTGATCCGTTAACAACTGCCGCGGAACGCCGTGCCGCAGAACCACTGTTTCTACAAAGGCACGTGCCACAGTTTCTGCTTTTAGGTCGGGCAGTGCTGTTATATCAGCATACTTTGTTAGGTGGTCAACGCACACCAGTACATATTTGTTTCCTGTTGTCGTAGTCGGAAGTGGGCCTAGGATATCCATGCCAACCCTCTCAAAAGGCGTCGAGACTTCCTCGAATTCCTGAAGGGGGGCCGGCCTGCGGTTTTTCGGAGTTTTTCTTTCCAGGCAAGAACAGCAGTTAGCGCAGTACTCATTGACATCTGAACGCATGCCCTGCCAATAGTAGTAGCGCTCCAACCTCCTTTGCGTCTTCATTACTCCAAAATGGCCCGCGTATGGGGCATCGTGAAAAACCCTCAAGACGTGCGGCACCATTGACTTTGGTACCACCACTCTTTCCCACACCTGGCTAGCCTTCCTTCCTGACCGCGTAGGCCGGGTGCGCTTTCGTAGGGTTCCTTCGTTGTCAACAAAGTAACAATTGTCGGGATCCCGGGCGATCCCCCCAGAAATGGCATGAAATGTTTTCTCTAGCCCTTTGTCCTTTCGCTGCTCGGTGCGGAGATCGTTTGTATCTATGGCCGGACAAAACTCATTCACGGTGCGTACCAGGTTAGCTCGACTTAATGCGTCCGCGTTAGTGTGCACCTTGACTGACTTGTGTTCTATCTCGAAATCGTATTCCTGAAGTCGCAGATTCCAGCGCGCGAGGCGCGAGCTCGGATCCTTCACGTTTAGAAGCCACTTAAGGGGTTGGCAGTCGGTCACTAGCCTGAATCTGTGGCCATAGAGGTAGCACCGAAAGTGCCGCACGGCCCAAACCACTGCAAGACACTCCCGCTCAGTGGCACTGTACCGCTGCTCGACTGGACTGAATTGCCGGCTCGCGAACGCGATAGGGTGCTCCTTGCCGTCAAAATTCTGAGACAGCACTGCACCCGCTGCAAACTTCGAGGCGTCAGTCGCTACAATGAAAGGCTGGCTGAAGTTTGGATATCGTAGCAAGGGAGCGGTTATTAATTTTTCCTTTAGTTCTTCGAACGCCACCTCTGCCTCCTCCGACCATACGAACTCTATGTTTTTTGCTGTTAGTGCAGTCAGTGGCTTTGCGATTCGGGCGAAATCTCGCACATGCCTTCGGTAGTATCCGACTAAGCCAAGAAACTCGCGAACGCCTCGAACTCCAGTTGGTCTAGGGAAGTCGCGGACGCTACTTAACTTTCCCGCATGGGCACTCGCAGCAAGAGTCTAGTGGGCTTAATTCCGAAGATCTCTCTCGCCTATGACCGCAGTGGACGGCCACGCTGCCACCAGCAACATGTCACAGTCGTAGGAGGTGCTGAGGGATGCAGAGTGCGCGCTAGGAGTCGCCCACTGCCTTGAAATCCGCTGCCGCGAACGACGCCTGGAAGAGAGCCATCATGGAGTAGCGCCGTGAAGCTGCGCAAAGGACTTGCGTTGCGCCACGCGCCGCTGCATAAGTTCCAGAAGGAATTATGTGGGCACGCCGAGGTGCGCGGGAAAGCTTCCATGAATCCGTAGTTACGAAGTTCACGGCAGCCCAGTGATGAAAGAGAGAGCTGCCGCGTGCTGGGGGCTTGCGCGCGAGCGGCTAGGGGCTGCGCGGATACGTGTGCGCAAGATGGCTTCCGTCCAGCGAGGAAGTCGGGTGAGCGACGGGAGGACATTACTGCGTCTCTGCTAGACAGCGGCGCAACGAGGACTGCTGGTAGTTGGACATGCCTGGAGGGACCACCGCACCGTCCTGAATCTGGAAACACTATAGAAGACGGGAACGTTGGTGACCGCTGCTTCCGGCGGCGCGATGAAAAGGCACACCGCCGTCGCCTGCCTGCCTGCAGCATGGAGCCGACGGCCCACGAGAGAGATGCGGGGTGAACTGCGCTCCCTTCGGCTGTTCGAACAAAACTGTCTGATCTCTCAAAACGGCAAGTGCAAGAGCAAAACCTTCTCTCCCTGCAGCTTTTGGCGCGAGGGAGAGAAAAAAGAGAGCGAAGAGTCAATTTGTATTTTGTGTTGAAAAGCATTGGTCTCAAAAACGTTCTCCCCAGTTACCTTTCTGGGACCAAAATGCTATGATTTGTTTTTGTTTCTGCTTAACACCCTCGAAAAAACGTTTCTAGACCCTTAGTGGGAGCCTTGCCCTTTTGCTTGTGTTTCTATGTCCTGCCTCTACTGTCTGCAAATGTTCGATAATAGTTGTACTGGGACTGGGACATTCCATCCTTTCTGTGCGCACATGGACAGGAACGTTGTTTGCTGGGTATGGATATATCGTAGACACCGCAAACTCAGAATTATATTTATACTACTTAAGCCAGCAGCAAAAAGCGCTACAACGCATGCACGACACACATACGTGCATGCTTACATCAGAGGGAGCGCGCCGACACGCGCGTATGTGCTGCAATAAAACAAGACCCGAAACCAACTCCGTGCAGTTCACAACAGATAACGGATGCATATCGTGTCTCATATACGAAGCATTCATTATCTGCCGTGAACCGCGCGCGTCTCACGCGTATACGAGGTCGACGCTCGGAGCGTGCGCATATATCATAGTCGAAACCCAGAGGTGCGAACGAAACAGGCGTCGTTAGCGATCGCTGAGCCTGCAAGAGAAAAAAAGCAGATATACAATACAGCTATAGCTGATACCAGAGGCGATGACAGACGCCGCGCGCAGACGAAAAGATATAAGCGCGCTAACGAGTTTGAGAGAGATAACGTCGCGCCCGTTTGAGACGCCACGAAGAACTTCCGAAATCGCGAAGCGCAGCCGTCGTCGTCCGAAAAACAAATCGCGAGGGACCGCTCAACCTGCAAGACACGAAACAAAGATAAATACGGCTGGTACAAGAAAAGAGATATCGTAGACGCCGCAAGAAAAGAAGATATATACCAGCTGCAAGGCAACGTACAACAAGAGCTCTCATGCGTGCATATAGTATACGTTAGAGAGATACGCCGACGTGCACGCAGTAAAATAAAATACGACCGGAAACCAACCCATCTTCGCAAGTAATCAAGAGAGGTAACGACGCTTCGCACGAGATTACGCGCGGAGGTGCCGAAATAAGAAGCGTCAGTTGAAACGAGTATTCGACAAGAAATAAGATACGTATTACCATGTTCGGAAAACAGCACATATATACGAACGCGAACGCCGTTTCTGCGCGCTAGCTGTTATCCACCCAAGCTGTCGCGAATGCGCCTCCCTCTATTTTGTCGTCTGCTAGCCGCCACAGCGTAGAGTTGTGGAGCTAGCACACGACGCTGCCAGCCCACAATCACCCTGGCGAGTCTGGCTGCCCGAAACCGCCCAGCCAGAGAAAAACGAACGCATTCTGGACAGCCATCGGAAGTGCGCGGAGCAGCCCGAGAAAATCGAGCGCCTGGCGAAGCGCTCTGGCAGCCCGCGGGCTGCCAGAGGCGGATAATCGAAGAGGCCCACAGACTGCCCTAAAAAACAAATTTCGCAAGAAACATATAATACAAGAATTCTTCACACTTGAAGAAAATACAGTAATTACGCAGCCTTTTATTCAGATGGTTCGGACAGACGCTTACGTTGGAAGTGCAGTGGTACAGGGGAATTGGAATAAAATAGTAAGACTTTCACAGTGTGTTTCCATCGTCCCTGCGGAATGTTACGCTATCAGTGTAGCCATAGAAAAATAGTAATTGAGAATTTCGGCAACAGTATTATTTACACAGACTCGCTAAGTGTGCTCACAGCCCTTCATTCTAGAAATGCAATAACTCCGCTGCTCGGCGACCTCACACACAACATCACAACAGCCATAGCTGAAGGACAAAAAAACATAAGGCTGTGCTGGGTGCCAAGTCATGTCAGCATTAAAGGCAACGAAATAGCAGATTTGTGCGCTGCTCAAGCTTGTGGCAAGAAAATAAAGATTGCATGAAATTACTACAATTCAAGACAAGCAAAATTTGGCAGTCCACTGGGAACAGCGAACTAAATATCCAGCTACACTAAATAAAACCAGTTCTAGATGAATAGAAGTGATCTGTGCACCAGAAATGTTTCAAAGAACTCATTATCTACCGTCTCCGTATAGGCCAGCCACACATTACACACAACTTTCTGCTAAAAAAAGAAGACAAACCAGTTTGTGCATGTGGAGATGAACTTACAGTCAGTTACATTTTAATTTAATTTTCGAAACTGAAAAAGCTACGGAAAAAGTGCTTCTCTCCGTTTTGTAACCAATACATCCCTTTTCATCCATCGGTGCTCTTAGGTGAAAATAATTGTGGATATCCTGCGTTTTTATACTTTTAACAGACGGTAGTGTTCTTAGAAATATGTAGAACGTGGCCCAGTACTTTACCTGATGCACCTGCGCCACTTTCTCATTCCTGACAAAAAGGGCGAAGTCTATATTTGATTGGTTGCGAGCCTCGAGATCCTTGTCCTGGTAAGGATGGCCGCTGAGGTTACCCGACCCTTTTTAAAGGTTTTAATAGTACCCATTTTCTACCATATTTTTCCTTCATCATCATGAGGTAATTCTTACTATTTAAGCACTCTGCAACACTGACGATTTTCACGTTTCTATAAAATTATCCAGAGCTTTCATCTGTACATCGAGCTTGACGCATGATTGCCTTAGTTGCCCACGCGCCATAAAACACAACACAACAACAGCATTCCTGAGAAAAAAACTGAGGTGTTTTATTTTGATTGGTTGGGGGCCTCCAGTCCTTGCCCAGCCAAGGGCGGCTGATGAGGGTACCCAGCCCCCTTTGAAACCTTTAATATTGGCCATTTCTAAATCATGTTTTTTATACCTTTGTAAAAATCTACAGAAAACAATTTCTCATACCTTGAGCTTGGCGCATAATAGCCTTAGTTGCTTATGCGCCACTAAACTCAACTCAACACAACACAACACAACCCGGTTCAAATTTAAACCTGCAATCTAGCAATATAGTTGAAGCAGGTGGTTTCTGCTGGAACCAGTTTGTCCTGCTAAAAAGCAGCAAGCTAGGCTGAGAGCATTTGGAGGAGTTGGAAACCAGCAAGCTCTGTTGCTGGAACCAGCTGGCACAGCCAACACGATTCTTGTTGGTACCGTCTGAAGGTAGCTAATACCAGCACTGCAGACTAGCAGATTCCGAGTTGCAAATGTTCTCCTGGGGAGGGAGCTCGTAATCTAGGGTACGACTTTCTTCGCTCCACAACGCATGCGCCGAAATCCACAACGAAGCGTACGTCCGAAGGATCTCGTTGCGCCTAACCGCGTTTTCTGAAAACACGCTCGACAGGAGCTGTATTTCAAAACTATACGCATGACCAAGGCCTTAATTGTACCAAAGCCTCTGAACATGCGAAGACATCAGGGCATGTGTGGCATGCGTTGCGCGTGGCGGCATCGAACTGGACGCGCTCTAGGGCCAGCAAATAAAAAATCAGCCACAAAGAGTCGATGGAGTGGGGTTTGGACTGTTTGAACAGTGGAGAATTATCCCCACTTATGGTTTCTCTTCGCGCAGAACGCAATGACGACGAGTAATTCATCGCGTTAAGCCGCGGATATAAAGTTCGGACATAAAGTTCAAGCATCGCGCTCCATCGGTTCCGATATCGAAACCAACAGCGTCGAAATTCGATTTTGCTTTCGATCGCCCTGGACGGCCACAACTGGTAGCCATTTTTTCAATCAACTACACTTTGTGCACAGATGGAAGTTTTCCACCTCATTACTACTTATGGGTTGTCTACACGGCCATTATAATGTTTTCTATATACATATATATATATATATATATATATATATATATATATATATATATATATATATATATATATATATATATATATATATATATATATATATATATGTTA